>BQNB010065282.1:5471-34998 GCA_026074375.1 Tanacetum coccineum | reverse complement strand
TTACATACCAGATGATAAAAAATCACCCAGATGAGAAGAAGCGCCATTGAACATCAAAAATACACCAACCAGTGTCCATAAACTATTGGGCCAAAACCCAATCCGGGTAATCACAACCCGCTAGAAAAACCCGCTGGACCAAATGACAGTTACAAAACAGTTATATAACTGTTTTTGACAGTTATTTCGAAGAGTCACAATGGTTCATTTTTGAACCGACACAACCTTTAGATCATACCTATTCACTTTGTATAAATAGGACCAGATTCTGTAAAACAAATTCTGAAATTATAGCAAGAATCATCAGAATGTATGACATATTCTGAAATTATAGCAAGTTTAATAGCAAGTTTATATTCTGGTATATTTTTTGAGTACAAATTTGAGATTACGATCCAACATGAGCATGTTTACTCCCTTATGAGAATCAGTGAGTAAAGCTCCATTAGCAACAAGCTTAAGGGACGTCGAAGACCATCTAAAGATACACTTTACATCACTGATGGATGGGGTATCCGAGAAAAAAGCACCTGAGGTGTATACAACATTTGAGTCATTGAGATCCGACAAAGTCTGACTCACTTTATATACTCTCTCAAAGTGAGAATCGAAAGAAAGTCAAAGAAGTACAAGAGGGGTTGATAAAAAGCAAATACAAGAAAGAAAGTCAAAGAAGAAGAAGTACTAGAGGGTTCATAAAAAGTGAATAGTTGAATTAACTACAATAAAGTACATTGGAAACTGAAGCCAGCATTGACTTCAACTTTAACAGAAAGTTTGTAAAGAGAATAGTAAGCGGTTCTTTACACAAAAATAATACAAAATGCATTATTGTGAAGATATTATCCTAAGAACGCACTAAGCTAAGCTAGCATGCTTGTGTTCATCCGTAACTTCAACCTATATTTTAATTTAGGTTTTGGAGAGTTAAATTCGTCATTCAATTGGGATAGCGTTCCGAAACTATCCCTCCCTTGTAATTCTTTGATTCATTTCTAGTTAGAATGTACCAATAATGTTATTAGTTGTCAAATGCGTCTTGTGTAAAACTTGTTAACTTCTCAAACATATTCATTTTTACCCAAGTTTCGAGACGAGCAAGTGGTATTAGGTGGATTAATTACTATAAACGAAATATGCTTTGACTACTAATAACTTTATAAAAAAAATGAAGTTTATAAAAACAATCAAAGAAATTGGTACCATTGTAAACTTGAGTAAAAATGGTCGCAAGATGTTTGTTATGTGTAAAATTTACACACATGATCATGTCAAAACTTCATAAATTACTCTAAGGGGGAGAAATACTTTAAAAAAGACTTTGAATTGACCATATTATATACCCAAATCCTCGGCAAAAACACGAAAATTACCCTTTCACAAGATCCTCCACAAAAGAAAATACTCTCAACAAAAATCTTCACACAAATCCTCTACACAAACTCTAAAAAAAATTACCTCCGTCTAAATCCTTCAACAAGAAAAAGGAGGTTAGTGACGAAAATTGTTGTTGCAAAATTAGTCACTAAATTGAAGATGGGAGGAAGGAGGTTAGTGACACAAAGTTGCAACATGTGTCACTAAATTGACTAAATTGAAGAGTTGCAACATGTGTCACTAAATTGACTAAATTGAAGAGTAAGAAAGGAGACTTGGCAACACAAATTGTAGTTACAAAAAGTAGTCAACAATTACAATGGGAGGAAGGAGACTTAGTGACAAAGTAGTCACAAAAGTAGAAAAGTAGTCTTGGTGACACTAAAATTTTGTCATTATGCTGGTTAGTAATTGTAAAATGAGAGGAAGGGCAGTTTGCGTCAAATTGCATTATCAAAAAATGCATAAGTGAGCTCGCTTCAAGATGCATCAACAAGACTACAATGATAGTGGTCTCTTAGGGAGGAAACTAAGGAAACTACTATACACATGATAGTCGTTGTGAACATGAGGATAGAAAGGGTCCTAAACCTCCAAAGGTCCGTGAATAAGTCCTAAACATGAAGTGTGAAAATATTCACGCAAGAAAGGATCAAACTTTAGTACTTCTATTCAATTCTTTGTTGCAAATCACAAAGTAAGAAAAAGTTGTTATGCTCACTTAAAACAGGGAGAGATTATTGGGCCAATTCGGTCTTGACTAGGATTTGTAAAGAGTCATCTTAAGAAACGAAACGAAGATACGATAATCTAGTCACTCAACTAAAGTCCATGAACCATGAACCGTCAACAAGAGAAGATGAGTAAGATGATAACTCAAACTATTTGTAAATTCAAATAGGGGAGATTTGTTGGGCTAAATATTTGACCCAATTGTCTCTAACAAATATTTGACCCAATTGTCGCATAAGAAGGAATCAGTGAGCAAGTTTGCCAAGTTGACTCCCTGATTTCATATGCTTACTCCCTTATGATTCTCTTAGTAAGTTACTCCATGGGAATCATGAGTAAGTTACTCCGTGAGAATCAACACTTTACTATTAGTCGGCATATATTTGATTGGTCTCTTTTCAAAATTAGGCTTTTTATGTTTAGAATGCTTAGTCATAATTAGCTGTAAATTTAATATGATGAGTTGTCTTGGAATCTTAGCCTTATCTCTGTAAAACTATATAAGTCGATTGTTTTGTGAAGTTAATCAAGGAATCAAATTAAGCCTTTCAATATGGTTTCAGAGCCAATGTCGATCCACTCCTAAAATATTTTATCTCAGTCGTCCCCTCCCCTATTCTTTCTCTACCTCACAATCATTAAAATTGTACCATTTTTGATAAACGCTTATTTTCATCCGTTCACGTTGGTGATGGCAAGTCTATTCCCGTCACTAACACAGGCCATAGCATTATTCCTTCTCATCATCGCCCACTTCATCTTCATAATGTTCTTGTAACCCCCAATATAATTAAAAATCTCATCTATGTTCGTCAGTTCACTAGGGACAATAATTGTACTATTGAATTTGACGCTTTTGGTTTTTCTGTGAAGGATTACTTGACTCGTCATATCCTCCTTCGATGTGACAGCTCGAGCGATCTCTATCCAGTTACCAAGCCGTTAACTTCTCCCAGTGCTTTTCTCTCGACAAGTGCTTCCACGTGGCATCAACGCCTCGGACATCCGGGTGATCAAGTGCTACGTTCGCTTGTCTCTAGTCGTTTTATTTCATGTAATAAAGAAAAATCTTCACATATTTGTCACGCTTGCCAACTTGGAAAACATGTGAAGCTTCCTTTTCATTCTTCAGATTCTACTGTTGAACATTGCTTTGATATTATCCACTCTGATTTATGGACATCCCCCATTGTTAGTTCTAGTGGTTTTAAATATTATGTCTTATTTCTTGATCATTTTTCTCATTATCCATGGATTTATCCCCTTCGTTTTAAATCTGACATGTTTGATAAATTTTTGCATTTTCGTACTTATGTCAAAAATCAATTTAAATGTGAAATAAAATGCCTCCAATGTGATCATGGTGGTGAGTTCGATAACAACCGACTCCACAACCTTTTTGTCAAAAATGGCATTCAGTTTCGCTTATCTTGCCTAAAATCCTCTCAACAAAATGGCAAGGCAGAACGAATGATATGCACAATCAATAATATCATCCGTACTCTACTATTTCAAGCACATCTTCCCCCCACTTTTTGGGTCGAAGCTCTTCATATGACAACCTACCTTCTAAACCTTTTACCATCTACGGAAATTCGAGACGAAGTACCTTTCACACGCCTATTTAACAAACAACCCGATTACTCCCGTTTACGAATTTTTGGGTGTCTATGTTACCCTCACCTTCATTCCCCTCACAAACTTGCCCTATGAGCCACTCCATGTATATTTTTAGGCTATCCCGCTTACCATCGTGGTTACCGTTGTCTAGACCTCGAAACAAACAAAATCATATTGTCTAGACACGTCACCTTTGATAAAACTTAATTTCCATACAAGTCCATGACTCCATCATCTCCACCCTTGTATCAATTCCTTGAACCTATGCCTTCCTCCTCCTTACTTCACCAAACCATACTCAACCCCACAACGCATACTCATGGCCCAACTGCCGACCCTCAACCCAACACTCATACTCAACCAATTACCAACCCAACCCAACCCAAAGTCCTCCTCACACCAATCAGTCTACCAGTCACGAACCACACAACACTCAAACCCAAACCCAAAACAGTCCGCTTCCACCACCCATATTCGATCCACCAAATCCACAAACCAATACCAACCCAGTTAATGAACCCACCCGCACTTATCCCATGATCATAAGGTCGCAATCAGGCATTATCAAACCCATCGATCGTTTGTCTCTAAATACTTTCTTGATTTCTCATATACCTATAAAATCCGTCTGACGCCTTAAAAGATCCTCAGTGGCGTAATGTTATGTACGATGAGTATAATATGTTGGTTAAAAATGGCACTTGGTTACTTGTACCAAGGCCTGGAGATGTTAATATGGTTCGCTCTATGTGGTTATTTAAGCATAAGTTTCACGCTGACGGGACTTTGAGTCGTTATAAGGCTCGTTTGGTTGCTAACGGTAGTAGTCAGCAACTTGGTGTTGATTTTGATGAGACTTTTAGCCCGGTAACCAACCACTATTCGCACGGTTCTTAGCCTTGCCGTGTCTCGTAAGTGGTTGATTCACCAACTTGATGTTAAAAAAGCTTTCCTTAACGGTGATTTATCCGAGATTGTCTACATGCATCAGCCACCCGGTTTTGTTGACGCTAGGTTCCCTAACCATGTTTGTCGTTTGCAGAGATCTTTATATGGACTAAAATAAGCACCTCGTGCTTGGTTTCAGCGTTTTGCAGGTTATGCCACACGGGCCAGATTTTATCACAGTCGTTGCGATTCTTCACTATTTATTTGTAGACAGGTTCTCAGGTGACTTATCTTCTTATTTATGTGGATGACATTATTCTTACAGCTTTCTCTCCCGCACTACTACAGCAGATTATAGATTCCTTATATAATGAGTTTGACATGACTGATCTCGGTGCACTTAATTATTTCCTTGGTATTTCTGCGGATCGCAATTCTACAGGTTTATTTTTGTCTCAAAGGAAGTACGCTCTTCAGCTTCTTGAGCGTGCTCACATGGTTCATTGTAATCCTTCTCGGACACCCATTGATACCGAGTCTAAACTGGGTTCGGAAGGCGTTCCTGTTTAGGATCCAACTTTATATCGCAGTCTTGCAGGGGGGCTACAGTATCTTACATTTACACATCCAGATTTGTCTTATGCCGTTCAGCAGGTTTGCCTTTATATGCATGATCCGGGGGAGCCTCACTTTGCTGCTCTCAAGCGTATCTCGCGATATGTTCGAGGGACTGTGGACTTTGGTCTCCAGTTATATGCTTCCGCTACCACTTCTCTGGTTGGTTATACTGATGTTGATTGGGCGGGTTGCCCCTCTACACGCATGTCTACTTTAGGTTATTGTGTTTTTCTGGGCAATAATATTTTATCTTGGTCAGCTAAACGTCAGCACACCATTTCTCGCTCCAGTGCTGAAGCTGAATACCGTGGTGTTGCTAATGTTGTCGCAGAGACTGCATGGCTTCGCAATCTACTCCGTGAGTTACATTCTCCTCTATCGACTGCCACTCTTGTTTACTGTGATAACGTCAGTGCCGTTTATATGTCTGCCAACCCTGTTCAACATCAACGGACGAAACACATTGAGATCGACATTCATTTCGTCCGTGATATGGTTACCGCTGGTCAGGTTCGAGTTCTTCATGTACCATCACGTTTCCAATATGCTGATATTTTCACCAAGGGACTACCTTCCGCATTGTTTGAAGAATTTCGATCCAGTTTGAGCGTACGGCCTCCTCCCGCTCCAACTGCGAGGGCGTATTAGTTGGCATATATTTGATTGGTCTCTTTCCAAAATTAGGCTTCTTATGTTTAGAATGCTTAGTCATAATTAGCTGTAAATTTAATATGATGAGTTGTCTTGGGATCAAAGCCTTATCTCTGTAAAACTATATAAGTCGATTGTTTTGTGAGGTTAATCAAGGAATCAAATTAAGCCTTTCAATATTTGCATCCCAATATTCATTATCCAGATTTTGTACAACATCTATTCAGCTGTCCTCAAGTGAAATCTGTCGAGTTTTGCATTAATAAACCTACATATATAGCTTTGCATTGAAAATCTTTTTGAACGCATTCCTGATCGAACACAATCCTTGTGTCTTTTTTGACAGTTAACAAACAATCAAGGCATCAGTAACATGAGGCGCGGGCGTGCACGAGGTCAAGGTATATATATATAACTTAATTACATATAATGATTTGTAAATGTATGTAAGACAATTTTTCCATTTTGACGTAGCGAACTCCAATCTTGGTCATTTTGGTGTATTTATCTTGTAATTTCGTCAACTTAGTGTACGATTTTGAAAGTTCAGTACTTAATTCCTCAACTTTTGGAACCCTATACTTTTGATATCGTACATTAAGTTGACAACATTACAAAAGTAGATACACCAAAGTGACCAAGATTAGAGTTCCGTACATTAAAATGAAAAGAAGTGTCAAGTTAGATATATTTACAAATGATTAACCCTTGTTTAACTTCAGTCGTAACAAAATTTGGATTATATGCAGAAAGAGAAATGATCGACTGGCTTCACATTCAGCCATTGAATAACGAAGATCCACAAGAGGAGAATTGGAATAAAAATTTTATAATGAGTTTTCTTTTGTCTGGTTTTTTACTGTTCGTCAATTTCTTTTATTTAAGTGAAATGACTTGGTTATTTCATCCTATAACGAGTCAAGTTATAGGTTTGATGAGTGGCGTTAGTCACTTTAGTTTTATGCTCGGTTATGTGCTAGGATATTGTTAGTACAAAATTGGGGTAAGGGTTAGAATATGACTCAAATTACACGTCGGGTCGAGTTCCTGAATGATTTGAGCGTCAAATCTTGTACTAGAGCAAGAGAAGTGATGATTTCCTGCACAATCAAATAAACCGTTAGCCTTACCGTGGGGACGGACCCCACGGTTAGACTCCGGCGTGAGAGTAAGTAAACATGTAGAGAGAGAAAGTATGTGTATGTAGAGTGAGAAAATCATACCGTTCATTGTGTCAGAAGGTCCCTTTTTATAAGCGAACGAAATATTAGGGTTTCCTAATATTTCGTTTGTTTAGTTAGTGGCCAGAGTGGGTCCCTTGTCGGGCAAGGTTCCGTAATAACCGTGTGTACGGACGCGCGTGCTTTCCGTAGACGGAAGTATCCTATAGTTAGGTTCGCGTCTGTTTTGCTGTGTTCGGGCCTTGACCAATGCAGGATTGAGTTTAGTTTCGGCCCATGACTGCTAAGTTGGGCCCAGAAGCCAAAGTGATAGTGTGGCCCAAGCCCAGAGGCTTGGTATGCCTACTATACATCATCATATATGATCGAGATGTTTCTATCATATTAGCTTATGTTGCTCATCGGCTAATTGATATGGTCACATATGTTCTTTTGGCCCACATACTATATGCTGTATTAAGTGCCCCTTATAGAAAGATAGAAAAATACTTCGTCGCGATGGTGTATTTTTTTCGTATAAGATTTAATCGTTTGCTAGATATTGAGTTTTAAGGAAAAACGGTGGGAAAGTGGAATGATGAAAACAATGAGTGGTTGGATTAACCCATTTGTTTTTTTTTTTGCCCTTGTTTTTTGAGGATCTCAACTCTTTTAAATATATGCTTGTTTTACCCAAAATCGGGATCAACAACTATCATGGCAGATGTGTAACGGATTACATCCCTACTCGACGTAAAATGACTATTTTACATTTATACCCTTATTATAGCTTATCAAACACACCCAAAATATCTCCCAAGACTGCCATGACCACATTGATCTTCAACTTCCCATTATTCTTTTTTTTTCCTTTATACTAACATTATTAAATAACACAAAACAACATCTATTGTTCATCTTCATCTTGTAACACCTTTAACTCTATAAACCCAAACATCACATTTAAAAATTAAAATCAACAACCCTAATAACTAGACACACCAAATCCATAAAAAATTGAAACAAGATTGATATTCAAATACCTTAACCCTCTCTAAATCAACGAAACCAAGCCTATTTCAAAAGCACTCAATAGAACTCAAACTATTAGTATGGACAATGTTGCAAAAAGCGTTAGGCGCGCTAGTCTACTCTAGGCGTCGTTTAGGAGGGGCAAGGCGGATTGGACTTTTAAATACTTTTATAATTTTTTATTATTTCTATTATTTATTTAATATAAATATTGCATAATTTACATATTATTATTGATTTCATTATTATCCTTACTATTTTTAATTGTATATTTTATAAAAATGTTGTAAAATTTACATTGTATGAGGTTTTAAATAAATTTTCATCAATTTTGAGTAAAGCCCAATAATATGAGTTGGGTCATTTGACAGCCTTTTGACTTGATGGATTTGTTTGGCGGATTTAAAGAAAATCGTAGCGGTGTGTGACAGATTAGCGCTTAGGAATCGCCTAGGGCACTTTTTACAACACTGAGTATAGACCTAAAACACTATATATGGAAAATCCCACACAATCAAACAAAACCCTTTTGAGACGTTACACCTATAGTGGTGATGGTTGTGCGAGGGTGATGGTAAGTGGCGGAGCCAGAAATATACGACAAGGGGGGGGGGCAACAAAAAAAAATCTCCCAAATACTGTGTAAAAAAAATAAGCAACAAAATATCATAAAATTTCAAATAAAAGTTAAGGAAAAATAAGTTTGGAATAATGCAATTAATTTTAAAAAAGAAACTAAAAAATTACGAAGTGTGTTAAAAAAACGGTGCTTTCCTATTTTCACATAGAATTATGCCTACAAACTTTTCCGCTGACACACTCCACCATTCATACATACTTAACCCTTTCTTCAAAAAATAGCACACTGTCTTCTTTCTTCAAGGTTTTCCGACCAAACAAAACAGTTTTTCACATTAAAAGAATCCTTTTTTTGTTAACAACCAGATAATAACGAGGACACTTGATTTATTAGGTTGAGGGCACCGGTTGTTTTTCAAACAATTTGGCTTTCTTTCTACAAGTTTGGTGTGCTTGCAAGAACATGGTTGGGGGCATGTCCCCCCACTACTATATACATGGCTCCGCCCCTGAACGAACGGTTGTGGTGGTTTCGGTGCGGCGGTGATGGTGGTAAATGGTTGTTGTGTGTGTGTTATGACGGCGATGAGTGGTGGGTGGTGGTGACAGCACAGCTGATGGTTGAGATGATGAGTGGGGTAAGGAGGTTGAAGAAGGGGTAAATTGAATATGTGTGTGGGTGGGTTAGAGTGATAATAGAATAAAAATTGTAAACTAATATGTTTTTGCATTAAATTTTTATAAAAATAAAAGAAAAGAAATGCCTTTTAAGTTGGACTTGTTTGAAGAGTTACAAAGGATGGAATGGTTAGATCAACTTGCAAAGGTTGGAAGGTTGGATTCATTGGATGAGTTGCAAAGGTTGAAGATACATTGTAAAGTTGGAATACTTTAAAGAGTTAAAAGGATTATTCTGGAATGCAATATTTTGAGGTGGAATGATTTGTTGGAACGGTCTCTTTTTCTAGCAATCTAGCCTTGAAGGTAGGGCCGAGAAACAGACCGAAAACCAAGCCGAACCGAAAAACCGGTTAGACCGAAAACCAAGCCGAACCGAAAAACCGGTCAGACCGATCCCGAACCGACCATATTTGGTTCAGTTTTCGGTTCTATATATTTACTATTTTCAGTTTTGGCTTGGTTCCGTTCGGTTCGAGCCAAAACTGAGAAAAACACACCTAAACCGTATAAACTGAACCAAACGAAACGGAGCGACACAGAACCGAACCGAGTCACTTCAGTTTGGTTCTCGGTTCATGTCTTCCACAAAATCGGTTTTCAGTTCCGGTTTGGTTTTGGTGGTTCGGGTCGGTTATGACCCAATGCTCAACCCTACTTTAAGGTTTCTAATCACATCATCACAACACAACAAAAACAAGAAACCAAAAAAAATCAGTTTGTATCGTAAGGAAGTGTGAGTTTAAGTTTTGGAGTATTACTAAGAGTAATATTCCCCATTTTGTCTCCAAATTTGTGTAATGGTTTGTTAAGTTTTTCCAAAGTTTATAAAAGTAGTTGAGTAACATCTTGTTTCTTGAAGTGTTTCACCAGCATATTGGCGAGCATGTTTTTGTGAGTACAATCTCATGCCGGATGTAATATGCTAGACATTTGCTCTTACACGATAATATTTGCCAACAGTATGGCAAGGGATGATTATTTCCAGGTTCAACAAACCACATGGATGAATTTTGCAGTTTACTCTACTTTAAATAAAGCTAATTAAGGATTTAAGAAGTGTGCATAAAGATACGATTAGAAGTTCCAAATACAAACCTCCGGTAATCTCATAATAGCTTGATTTGCACTATCAGGATCAAGAGGTAGTATATTGTATGGAAGATACATCTGTGTCTTTTCTGCAACTTTATCATGCGCCTCCAAAATCTGTGGGACAGCCAGCTTAGTCAAAATAGTAAAACAAGAGCAAAACAACGGTGTAGGAAAGATCATTCACCTCCTCTTTTATTTCCACTGCTTGTGTAAGATTAACAGCCTTTGAAACCTCAAAAAGAATATTAGCAGTTTGGTATGCTTTGGTCAGCTGTGCACTGAAGAAATACAGTGTTAAGCATGAAAAATAAAAAAATGTTTAATGTACTTAAAACACTTACTGGTCTTTGTTATCGCCAGCAGTTTGCGAAGCTTGGATGTATTTAGAGTAATAATGTCGATAAAAACTCTCCATTTCACGTGCATCATTTGTCAGTCTCCCTATCAAGGTTGGATCATTATTCTGTTCATAATAACATCAAATATTTCATTGATTATTTCCCAACAACCAAAAACGACACTTAGATTTAATAGACTACTTACCCTTTCAAGCCACTGAAGAAGGGCAGTTTTGAATCGACGGGCACCACGTCCACTAGACGTGGGATCCAACCTATGGGCTTTCTCATATGCATAAAACCGACCTGCAGTAAAACATTGCAGATGTACATCCAACCTATTACCAAATATGTCTTAAATAAATACAAAACTGGCAGCAGCCATAACAATAACGATACATACAAAACTAAAAGCATACGACGGTTGAACATTGCCCCAATTCACATACAGTAATACGCTTCGTTTTGACACCAAATAACAAAAGTAAGCATAAAACCACGGCTATATCAAATTAAGTAAATTTTCCTATTCGATTCACAATACGGTTAACAAACTAATCACAACAATGTCAAAAATACACAAACAGAAAAAACACTTACAAAGATACGCAACCCTAGGGTTACTCGCTTCAACTTCATTCGCAACACGCAAAATCGGCGCAATCTCCACCAACGACGACGGCACAACCTCACTATCAACTATCGACTCACCAAGATACCCCGCCGTCTGTGCCCGCAATATCCTCCGCTGCGGCTGCGGCGGAGCTTCGGACATTCCTCCGCCACCGCCACTTCCTCCTACTCCACCTCGTGACGTCATCCTTACGTCACTCTCTAACAATACTCAAACATCACAACTTCACTTCATTCCAAACATCAATTAAACTACAAAAATCACAACAAAAAAAGAAGTGTAAAATTAAATTCATAATACTAAAATATATAATATTAAATAAATCATATAGATGATAATTTGAGCTTACATTGAAACAAATAAATAAAGAGTATATAATTATTAATTTATATAGAAAGTGATGAATTGAACTTATATGATTGAAGTGTTATTAAAGGTTAATGTGGATTTTATTTTGAGTGTGGGTTCTACTGCAACTTGTGTTCTACTGTTTGGGAAGAAAGGAAAGTAAAAAGTAAACGAAGAACAGAGGAAGAAAAATGGTAGTAGTACTTTATTTTGTGTTCTCAGAATGAAAGTTGCAGAAAAATACAAATTTACCTTTCAATTCAATGTTTCAAAAAAATGTGTAGTTCAACTAAGAGAAATATATTATCTAAAAAATTATTGTACAAGTTTTTTTCCCGGACTTTCCATTGGTGAAACTTTTTGAATAAAAAATAAGGATAATGATGTGTAAGTCATTAGCGAAACCTTTTGAATAAAAAATAGAGATAATGATGTGTAAGGCTGTAAGCCACTAAAGTATTTTACTTTTTTTGGGAAATTTTATTTTTCACCAACAAGTGCATCATGTTTGTGATATTTGTTTTAAAAAAAAATTGTATTAACAAATATGGAAACTTGAGAGACTTGAGTCACTTAATCAAAAATTGACATGTGTCATTTTCAAGTACATTTTGTGTAAGATAGTATATTAGTTATGTTTTGTACTTATATACTACAATTTTGGAAGACTTATGTAATTTATACTTGTGGCGATTTGTTTTTTGTCATTTTGTGCCCGAAAAGTCAAATATATTTTGCTAGGGTGACCAACGTATTGTATACATATTCTTGGGCAACCGGTAGGTAGAAAGTACAAATTTTTTATTTTTTTCCCTAAATACACAATAAAGTACATTCGTATTGCCTCCTCGTTTTTTGTGCTTTGTAATTTTTGAAACTCAAACAACTAAAAAAATCACAGATTTACCTATCCAAAACCAAAAAAAAACTTCACCTTCATCAAAACTCATAAACCACCATCCAAAACCCCCACAACCACAACTGATAAACCCCAATCAAAATCGTCACCGAAAAAAAACTTTCAAGACCATTGTTTATATCTTTACCCTAATTCTATATTAACCCTAATTCATTGTTTATCATGGAAAATGCAAAGGAAGTATTTGATGCGAAGATCGTCGTTAGATCTTTGTTACATATTCTTATGTAGGTTAAGACGAACTTGGAAGAGCCTGGAATGAAAATCGTAATACATTGTTTAGATCCATTGTATTTGATAAATGGTTGGATTTTCCACCATATACAAACGACAACCTCCTGCTTAACTACATCCTTCAACATTAGGTATATGATGAACACATTTGTGATGATTGCCCTCTATTACTTACAGCATTGGTGGTAATAGTTTTGATTTTGGACGCAATAAATTTTGTTTAATTACTGGTTTTATGTTTGAAAACTTCCTAAAAAGGAAAGTTACAAAGGTATTCCAAGTAGTCATTTTTGTGATCGTTTATTCTCTGAAAGAATTACCAAGCCAATAAAGAAAGTAAATGGTGATGACCTTTTAAATGTATTTAGAACCCCTGCATTGTGGTCAGCAATTTCTGATGAGGATGTTGTTAGGGTATGTTTGTTGCTAGTAGCCATTATTGTATTTTTGGGTCGTGAGTCAAGGTACTACATTCCGGATAATGTTATGAATTAGCCAATGATTTGCCATCTTGGAATGCTTACCCACGGGGTAAGTATTTTTGGAGAACTTTTTATCTAAGGACAATTAATGTTGTAACTATGAAAAATGAAAGGGATTTGAAGAAGAAGAAGAAGAAAGTTTGAGAAACTCCAAAGAAAAAGAAGACATATCATCTATATTGCTTTGTTTGGTCTTTGAAGGTTAGTTTATTTTGATAAATTTAATATTTATTATTATGTAATTCATGGTTGTGTTGTCGCTTATGTTTAGAAAAGGAATGCTTATGAATTTTAGTATGGTTACATGTTTATGATTATATGGGGCAGATCACTATCGAGACATAAAACTATCATTTAAGCTCAATCGTAGGTTAAATTATTTACTGCTGTTGATTTGCTCTACGTGCTTATCGGTTACAAGCACACAAACTCTACTTAAAACCCTCACACATTATGGGATTGTTCCCTATTATTTAATCTAGTGTTTTTATTCTATGCAATTTTTTTATAATTGTACGTTATTAAAGATATATATATATATATATATTGGAGATGTACACAAACATCAAATTTTGATGGAAGAAGGGGCCGAATGTGATCCCACGTGGTCTTGCTTGGTCGAAGATTGGAAAATTTAAGAAAGGGGATTACAGTCGTCTATTTGCTCAATGGTCGAATCTTATCTTAACATTTGGTCCATCAAATGTTAAGTTTGTGCAACTATGGTTTATTTGTAGTTTGGATTATTTTTTCTAGAGTTCTTCGGTTGTTGTTTCCAAGTGGTTGTTGAGGTTCTTGAACCAGAACCCAAGTTAATTTGTTCGAGTGGCCACGTTGCTGAAGAACAAGTTCAACCAAACGCAAATATTCATTATGATGACGTTGTTGAAGACCAAAATATACCCTATCTAAACATTGATAAAGAGAGCCTCTTGGCTGAGGTTGATGATATAAAGGAAACAGTTTAGATTATCGATAAAAGAGGAGGAGATGTCGATAGATCATTGTTAGCCTTAATTTATTGAGTCGGACAAGGAAGCTCGGTCACTCTACGATGGAGCTTCGGTATTTAATTAGTTAATGTTGTAATAAAATATTATCGGGAATCGGGCTCGATAGATAATCTAATATTGTATATGTTTTGGGTTTAATCCCAAGCAAAACCCGAGCCCGGGTCCTAGTTAAATATCCCGCGCGTCAGTGTAGGGGTATATATATATATTTAGATATTTTCTAAGAATATCTAACTATATATAGATATTTTCTTATTAGAAAATATCTAATTCTCATAATATCTAAATTTTCTTTTCCATCTTTTTTTCTCTCAACTCTCTCTCATCTCTCTCTCTCTCATTTCGATTCTCTCTCTCTCTCTAGTTTCTTGTTTCGTGTTGTGATTTATGAAGTGAAGTGGTAATCGGAAACCTACAATTGGTAAGCATATACGATTCGGCAGATTGGGTTGCTTTATCACTCGGCACCCATAGTTTTCGTGGCTCATTTTGTTAGTGGAAAACTCTCGACGTCATTGTGTTCTTGTTGGTGATACTCGAGTGAAAAGAAGAGACGAACCAAAACGAGTCGAAAGACGTTAGCGGACCAAACTGGTGTCTACGTTTGATTAAGGAAAAGAATACAACGACAGTGTTGCTGAAGTCGAAGAGGAAGTTTGCGTTGATGTTCACAATGACCATGTTCAGGCAACTAAAAAACCCTGGTAAAGGACAATGTTGAGGTATGCATAATCATTATATCTATATAATTTTAGCTAGTTTCAAAACACTATTATCCAATATGAAAACACAAATGATCAAACATTGTTTTGGTAAAATAATATTGTTTTGGTAACACAAATGATCAATCGTTTTTTCAAAACACGATTAGCGACTTCAGTCATTTGTATTAACTGAGTATATTATATAACAATGCATGAAAGTACCCATCTCACAATTCCAATAATGAAAAAAGATACATTAAACACCAACACATTACAAACATAAGTAGCACAAGACCTATCCATTTGAGAACACAAAGAACCATAATATACATTAGATTGTTAAACACTAACACATCGCAACATTAAACACTAGAACAAAGACTAACAACAACCACACCATGGACACCACTACCAAAATACTCCTGAACTAAAAAACCCACCATACCACCAGAGACCTACTTCCAAAACCTACACCATCGACACCATGCTAATGCACCATCTCTTATGGTGTACACGGTTATAGGATATATATATATATATATATACATACAATAATCTAAGAGTTTTAGAGAGAGAAAGAAGATGAGTGGAAACTAGATAGAGAAAGTGATTAGAGAGAAATTATGGAATAGCATAGAATGTAATAGTTTCACCAACCCACTTCCTTCTTACTAACCTTCCTTTTACAGGGAAAGGAAGGTGTACATGTTTACCTAGGAAGGGGATGTGGGATACAAGTTACTCAAATAAGTAAATAACGAATCAACGACCTAAGACCCGACATGACACTGAGTGACCGCACTTTCTGTATTCCTAACAATCTCCCCCTAAGGGGTGGTCACTCAGGCCATACAAACAATCTTATGTCTTTGTTATTTGGTCTTCCACCAACATACACCTCCATTCTTCGCATATGTCTTCTTTCCTGAGAACTGCCTCAATTTTCTTCAGCATGGAGGTAGATCTTTTAACGCCTCTTGTTGACCACTCTTTGTTGTACAAACATTCGTGCCTCTGTCCCACTCGATTTAATCTGAGCAGGTTCTCCAATTGGTCTTTAATATCTATAAGAGTTTCATCACATAACTTGCTTACTTCATCACCTTTTAAGAACCGTTTCTTCTCATCTCTACATTCATAGACTACACCAAATGGCGTTGGACAAGTTATATACGGTGGATAATGCTTAATTTTTGGAATGCTCTTCTGTGGCTTAATGATATTGAGACTCTTCTAGTAACTTTCAACACCTAGCTAAACATCTTCAACTCTCTTCTTGATGATGAGACTTCTCATGAATACCAGTAGAGATTGCACAAGGTAATACTCTGTATTTCCTCCAAGATGTTTGAATTTTCCTTGAGCTTTAAGCACGTACATGTATTTAATATCATTGAGATTTAATCAGCTAAAGTCAGATTCCTTGAAGGTGTATTTATTCTTATTAGCTTTTGTCAAAGTAATGCTTTCTAAGAAACCATAATCGTATAAGAGATCTACTTTAACTGCATTCACAAATGTAATCTTTAAATTTGAATTTACATTACCAACAGTTGTAGCAGCTCTTTTTCCTTTGTAGGCAAGCCTTTTTATCTTCTCTCAATGATGAATTCCAAGCATAACATCCATGTCATAAACAGCCAAAGTTCTTCTGAAGAGTCTGCTAATGTCTTCTTCAATCCAACCAACTTTTATTCAGCAACATGGCGTTTGGTAACAAACAAGGCATACTTTCTTCCCTTTAATTCTTTGTTTCCAGTCTTTAGGTATTCGATATCTTTATTGAAGGAATTCTCAAGAGGAATTCTTCTATTCAATTTAGGACCAACCAACGGCAGTGGCTCTTTGCTATCAAGTCCCAATCCATAGTCTCTAGCCCAATCCATATCATATGACATTGCAATTGTCATTTAATCCATATTGTAATCATACTCTGCCTTACTCATAAATCTATTTTCAAATAGCTCGTATACATCTTTCTTGAACTCTTCCAGTTTACTTAAGTTAAGCTTGTCGACATTGAGACACCTTTTAAGCCTTATTGAAAATGTGAGTGTAGAGTTATCAGGTACTATCTCTCCTTCTTGTAGTTCATCTGGATCTTGATAAGTGTCAACAACTTCATTAAACTTGTCTTCTGCACTTGACCTTATAACCCATGCATGACCTGTGTACTTAGTATAATGTTTATTATGCCATCTTGGATATTCACGTATCTTTCTTGTAGAAGAAGATTGCATGTCATGATCACTTGTTTCAGAAACAACTTGATCATTTCTTGAAGATGATTTACCCGCAAACTTTTGCTTCTTATGTCTTTTCTCCCCCTCATGATTTTTACGATCATCCTGATCATCGTGAGTTTTCTTCTTTAAGTTTGCAGGTCTACATGAGTCAGTTAGAGCAGCTTGTTTGTATTGTGCAATAGATTGGGATAGAGCAATGTACAAATCATTGTTGATATTACCTTGAGTAGATTTTGGATTGTTAGACATCATCTCATAAAGTGTTTCTTTTAGCCGAGGGATTGTGATGTTGGTACTGGACGAAGCAAGTGATATAGTGAGAGTGATATGCTCGGTACAAAGAACATACGAGACAACTTTATGAAGACATGGTCGAACAATATCAGCAACAACATCGAGAACCAGTGTTGGAGCATGATTATAGACTTCTTGAATAACTTTAGTAGAAATTGGTTCTTGAATTGCAGTTGGAACTTTATCAGCAATAAATTCATCCATCTTTCTTAGTTGCTCCTTAACTTTCTCTTGAAGAGCCTTGAGTTGTTTAGCCATTGGATTGAATCTTTTTGCATTTGTGACTGTCTGACGCACGTGCTTCTTTTGCTTCGAGGTTGTTGGTTTTATTATGATAGGAGGAGATGGTATAGGATCATCAGCACCGGTTATGGGATGTAGGTTTAAATTTTATGCTAAAACATCTGAAGTATTTTCAGATGCACCTGATGTACAACTTGTTAGCTCAGGATTTCCCCGTGGAGTTTCCTCTAGGGTTAGAGTTTCATCTGGTGTAATCAACATAGAATCTACCCTTATGGAACCACGTTGGTCTGGTCCAGTAGGTTCGGTCATAGTGACCTCTGGTACAACGATTGTTTGCGACTTAGGGAGCCGGTCTTGATCAACAAAGTCACCACTTAGTTTCTCCTTCCCAGAACTTCCGGCATGGTAGTTTAACCGGACGTTCCTAAGGCAAGCCAACGTCCTCCAAAAAGGGTGTAGGAGTCTCGTTCAGGTAACGTGAAACGTTATCCTGAGACGATCGAGTCCTAATAGAGCTAATTGTTGTAAGAATGGGTATTCCCTTCTCTTTAGCTACACTCGTCTTCTCATGAATAAGTACTGTGTAATTTGAGACATCATCCTCATCTCCTTTATCAACAACATCTAAGCTAGTGGCGCTAGAGGTTTGGTCACTATCTAAGGAATCCCTAAGTTCATATGTTTCAATCTTAGTCTCTGACTCTTATCCTTGACCCCCAGACAACTCTTGAATCAATCTTTCTTGTCTTCTTAACTTGCTAGTTCTCTTAAAATTAATTAATAACTGTGCATCGGGTGTTATTTGAAGTTCATCATCATATTCAGCAACGCCCTTCAGCTTTTGTGTTTTCATTTCTTCAAGAGTGTCATCCAAATCATCGTTAATTTCTTCATCAATCATTCTTTGTTTTCTTTTAATTTTTTCCAGTCTAAGTCTTTCACTTTCAACACTTAGTAAAGTAGCATCATGTAGTTGATCAGATCATCAACATACATTTCTTTAACTTTTCTTTCACTCGCTTTTCTTTTGAAACTGGTTTCTCTTTAGAAGCTGGTTTCCTTTTTAATACAATCTTTGTGCTATGCAGTTCAGCAGGTTCTAGAACTCCACCTTCTCCTCTTCTCATTGGTCTTTTTCCTCCATTTCTCTTAACCCATCCAGCTCTAGTATTCTTATGCGTTCATTGGGTAGGATCAACCAGTTGGTGGTTGAACCAGTTGAAACGCCCCTTTTTCGACTCTAAATTTGACCAAGAATTAAAACTTTTACTCATACGCATGAACTAGAAATGACATTGTGTCATTATTTTATAAACTGGCCAAAATCAATTATTATTCACTTATTGAAAGTATTACTAAATGAAACTAGACTCAATTATCTTTGAAACGGCAGGTGGCACGCCTTCTAACTCCTTACGGTTCATTCTATACGTCATTTACAAAAAAACGACAAAACCGAAAAACCCTTCTGATGCATTTGGCCGCCGGCCGAGGTTCCCGGCCTTCGGCGCGGTTCCGAAACCGCAAAGAACCGACCCAGAACCGAAAGAACCGAGAACCGAAAAATGCATATTTTAAGAACCGAGAACCGGACCGAAGTGTGTGTTTCGGTTCCCTTCGGTTCTCGGGTTCGGTTCGGGTATTTCGGTTCTTACCCGATTGGAACCGAAATTTTCAAAAAAATCCAAAAACTCAATTTGTGTTTAAACTTGTTTGTGGTTAAACAAAGTTCTTGACCTTAAATGGCTAAAATATGTTATCCTTTTATACAATTTGTGTGTCTTCGTATTTAATCACATCCTTTGTATCTATATATGGTTTTGCAATACAAAATGGTGATGTGACATGTATCGTAAAAACAAGGAACTTCTGGGTAGAATAAAATAGGTGGCAAATGAAGCTCAAAATTAGCTTATGCATTAATGTAATTGTTATAGAGAAATATAAACATGAAGTTGCAACAAAGATAAGTACCACGTAAAAAAAACCAAAAATCTAATAAAAATCCCATATATTTAAAGTCGGGCAGTTTTTCGGTTCCGAAACCAAGAACCGCGAAACCGAACCGAGATCCAAAATTTGAAATATTGAGGAACCGAGAACCGAACCGCGGTTCTAAAATTCGGTTCGGGTTGGGTTGGTTCCGGTTCGGTTCTGTTCGGAACCGCGATTCTCGGTACATATGCTCACCCCTAGTCGGCTAAAGCCCTTATGAGGCCTTTAGCCACCGTCCAGGCTTCCCAGCCGCTGGCTAAATGCCTCAGACCTACAATTCTTTACCCAGCTTGCATTTTTTACCCAAAACTCGACCTTCGTGACCCGACACATCATAAGAACTTCCAGAATACATTTAGACATCATAATAGACTATTTTCATAACATTAATGGTATCAATGACCCACATAAATGTACTTTATGAATTGATGAGTGTTTTGCCAAACACCCCTCTTTGACCCACATTACACATACCATATGAGCATAGCTCATTACTACATAAAATCTGGACTTGAACACCTTCAAACCACATTTACCAACCATTTAAAATACTTGGGGGTTCAACATTGACTCGAGCTCGGCATCTAATACAATATTTTACACATAATGCAATACTTCCGAAATCCAAGCTTCCAATCCATATGCCTTATCAAGGTTATACCTTCATATCACAATAACCTACAAAACGGTTCAACAACTAAACAGTAAGCGAAACACTTAGTAAGTAATAGACATAACAATATATCATACATCGTTTATACACATTTGCATCATATACAACACTTACAAGCCAAGAGGCTAAGATGATACTATTACTTGTCTTATTTCATGTCAATATAAGCTTCATACTTCAACATAAAAATCACAACTAGGCAATCTACATTCTAGCTAGTTTAGCCAACTAGCCTCATTCTACTCTTGGTCTCAACAACCTAATTCTTAAGCTTTCATGCCTTTTCCATATTCACAACATATAACACATAACACAAGCATGATAAAGTTAATATAACATATTGTTATAGTCTAATTACTTACCTCATATCCAAGCTAAGAACACCAAGAACATCATCATCATCAAAACATATTTCCACATAAAAAGCAATATCAATAACAAGGGTTTATACAACGCATAACTTACCTAATTTCCACCCTTAATCATCATATAATCATATCTTGATCATATGATGAAAATTCCCAATTACTTTACACTTAATCATCAATTAACCTTAACCCATATTCATAAACACCTTAATACTTGGTTAAGAAACCTAATTACCTAAAACCCCCAATTTGGGTATATGGACCTTAATTTATAAATCATCAAACAACTTAAATTCAGATTACTTACATAGTGTATGATCATTTCTAAAGCTTATTCTTGTCATAATCATACTTAATTCACTAAGATTAAATATCCTTATTGATCATCTTCTTTTCTCCCCTTTTTCTTCTCTGAAGGTTGACACACATACACACTCCTGGAACATTATGGAAGAGTCTGTGTTTTCCAGGAGGTGACTAACTAGTTATAAGTTAGTTATGTAAGTTTGGCTATTTGCCATAATTAGTCTCTTAAGTCTTCTTCACTTTTATTTGTGACACATTAATTTTTTAAAAACCATTTACATAATATTTACACTTATAGTTTGACTATCGAGTTTGACTAACCAATCACGTAAAGTCTTTGACTTATAAAAGTCATGGTCAAACTTACTCGATTGAGGAATTCTTCGTCATTATAATACTAAAACCCTAAATTTTGGAGATGTTATAAATTCTATCCACCTTATTTATATTTCGTCCCAAAAATATCTTGTCTAAATTAAAACAAGACTTGTTCCATTGACCCACATTTTTCTTAGCATTCTCAAACATATACTTAACTAGTTGCATCAACCTTTATGGTTTTGCAACTCTAGCCATTCCTTTAACAGGGGAAGACTGTAACGTCCCGTTATTTCATGTCATTTTACGACTCAACACTTTCCATTATTTATTTTTAGGCTTTTACGCGTTTGCTTTTAATTCTCATCGTTTAGTTAAATCGCGTAAACTAAAAATCAACATTCAACGTAAATGGACACCAAACAAATAAAAGTTTACGTCAAGCAAGCATTATATTATCTTTACGAACGTAATAATCAACTTTTGATATTTCATTTTTATACGTTACGTAAAATATTTACGTTTCATAATAAAATACATTTAGGGATACCCGGAAGCACCAATGCCCATCTATACTCAATCAAATACCCACATATACATTTTTAGCAAAGTTTTTATAAGACTTATCATGTTCGCACACTATAGCCAGTTTTATGTAGATAAAACATAAAGACAATGTTGCAAAAATCGCGAGTCGCTAGCCGGCCGGTCGACCACCCTGTAGCCTGTAATCGGTCTACGCGCGATTAATCGGTGATTAATCGGTTTTGCTGATTTTATATATAAATTTCAAAGTTACTTATTTGAGATGGATACAACACTTTAAATACACTAAAATTAAATGAGTTCAAAGTTACATTGTTCAAAACATAGACATAGATAATAAAAGTTAACAGTTAACAATTCAAAGTCACATTGTAAAAAAAGATGTTTGACTTTCGTTGACCGATTTGACCGATTTTTATCCGATTTGACCGATTTTTGACCGATTTGACCGATTTTTGAGCAGACCGATTTTTCACCCGATTTGCCTTATATTCCAAGGTGTATGGCCGAGTAGCGATTAATCGGCGATTACAAGGCCGCTTAGGCCGATTTTTGCAACATTGCATAAAGATATTATCAAAATTTGGTTTCTAGAAGGATAGTAGCAACCTTAATCATCATATAATCATGCTTTCTTACAACATAGTAGCAACCTTACAAGAAACCATGCTTTCTTACACAAGCTCCATTCCCTCCCCCTATGGCCTTGTAAGAAATCAACCACCAACCCTCTAATACCATGGATTTAGAGTGGTATTTGCTAGATATTTTGAGTATTTAAGGTCTTCTATTCCTAGACTTCTCACACTTAACAAATCACAAGTAAAACTTCATCCCATTTTCTCTCTTATTCATTCAAAACACACGGATCATTTCTCCCAGCTCAAACACTTCACATTTTTGATTTCTCAAGTTTTACAAGTGTATAAGGGTTGATATTAGGCATATCTAAGGTGTTACAAATTGATTTGGAAGCTTGGGTATTGGTTTATACAAGGTTTAATTAAATGAAAAAGTTAGAGGGATTAGGGTTTTCTTGAAATATTTAGGGTTAATACTTAGTTTGTGATCTTGTATATCATCTTCATTCATCTTCCTAAGGTCTACTATAAACCCTAATCTCCTCAAATTATTCATTTCATAATTTATATAATTGTTATATGGTTAATCATCACCTAGTTATATTCTATACATGTTTATAAAATACTGCAAGTTTATATAAACTCAAGAAATACTTGTTCATGGTAAATATGGTGTTTAAAACATAAGGACATGTTTTATTTAAGTATTTATAAGCAATGAATAATTTATATAATTATTTGTTAAGTTATGGTTAATTGTTAATTGTTAATTTATATGGGAGTAAATTGCAAAAATGGTCCTTGTGGTATGGCCAAATTGCAGATTTAGTCCGTCAAATTTCGAAATTGCAAAAAAGGTCCTTATTTTGAAAGTTTGGTTCCACTTTTGGTCATTGGTCGACTTGAAATGACTAAAATACCCCTCTGCAATTTGGCCAAACCATAAGGACCATTTTTTGCAATAATAAAAAAAAATTAATTAAAAAAATCTGTAAGAATTTTTTTTATTTCGGTTTCAGTTTTTTTTTTTTTTTTTTTTTTTTTTTGTTTTTTTTTTTTTTTTTTTTGGTTTTTTGTTTTTTTTTTTTTTTTTTATTGTTTTATGTTTTTTTTTTTTGGGGTTTTTTTTTTTTTGGTTTTTTTTTTTTTTTTTGTTTTTTTTTTGGGGTTTTTTTGGGGTTTTTTTTTTTTTTTTATTTTTTTTTTTTTTTACAGAGAAATAATAAAAAAAATTATTTCGGTTTCAATTTACAAGCAATAATTAAAAAATATATTAATTTTTTTAATATTGCTCGTAAATTGAAACTGAAATTAAAAAAAAAAAATTAAAATTTTTTTATTATCGCTCGTAAACTGAAACCGAAATAAAAAATTTTAATTTTTAATTTTTTTATTATTGCTCGTAAACTAAAACCGAAATAAAAAAAATTTAAATTAATTTTTTTTTTAAATTATTGCTCTTAAACTTAAACAAAAATAAAAAAAATTAATAATTTTTTATGCGTAAACTGAAACCGAAATATAAAAAAAAAATTAAAAATTCTTACAAATTTTTAATTTTTTTTTTTATTATTGCTAAAATCGTCCTTGTGGTTTGGCCAAATTGCAGAGGGGTATTTTAGTCATTTCAAGTCGACCAAGGACCAAAAGTGAAACCAAACCTTGAAAATAAAGTCGTTTTTTGCAATTTCGAAATTTGACAGACCAAATTTGCAATTTGGCCAATTGTAGGATCGTTTATTTCATAACACGGTGATGATTCTTGTGATTGGGCTAGTTTCTAGAAAGAGAAACACATGATAGAGATTTTCTAGTGAGAGAAAATGTGTTTAATAAGAAAGAGGAAATATGACTTAGCTTGCCTCTTCCAAGTTGAAGAGGCTTTAAATAGTTTTTTAAAATACGGGTATTTAGAACCCGTCTTAAACCGATAAGTCATACGATTAACTATTAAACTGACGAAAATATTATAAACAATAAATATACCGTCTTAAAACCGAAAGACATACGATTAACTATTAAACTACGAACTATTATAAACAATAAATATACGGGGTGACCGAGTCTTTTACTCATATCTAACACCAAACCACGAGGACCATTATGCAATTTACTCTTTATATGGTTTATATAAGTAAATAATTATGATGGACATTTTTCTTGGACAATTTGGACTCAATATGATGGACATAAACTCAAGGACTTAATTTATATACAAGATGTGTAATTACATAAATTAGAAGACTTGTAGCAAATTAATTAAGTTAAAAACTTATAAAAATAATTTTATAAACTTTTAAATAAAAACCCTAAAACCTACTGTTTTAATTCGACATAAATAATATTATTTTATATTTTATTAAATTAGTACATTTCATGACGATTCTAAATATATAGAGAACTCAAAAATCCGAGTTATAACAAAGGAGTTATAGAATTTACAAGTTTACGATAAAAAGTGCTTTTATAAAAGTAATTTTATAAAAACAAGTTATTGTTCATAACAGTAAGTTTCTGGAAAATATTTTACTTGGATAGAACTTTTAATTACGAATCCGTGCATATAAGGATCACTAAAAACAGAATTAAAATGGAGGAGATATAAATTTTATATGATTTCAATAAATAAATTTATAAAAGTGTTTTTATAAATTTCAACCCACTATTACTGTTCATAACAGTTTATACAAATATTACAAGAATAATTTTTTGCTAGATTTCTCAAATACGATTCCATACATATAAAGAACAAGCGAACAGAATTAAAATGAATGAGTTATGATGTTTATAATGTTACAAAGATTAAATATATAAAAGTAGTTTTATATATTTTTACAGAAACAATAAAATTTATTGTTTATCAGTAGCTAAAATATTTTAAATGTAATATTTTGATAAATCTTCTTAATACGAAACCGTAAACATAAAGAACGTATAAAACGGAGTTAAAACGAGAAAGATACGATGTTTTTACTATAGTAATATTTATAAATGTTTTTAACTTTATAAATATTATTTTTATCAAACAATTAAATTATTTATATAATGTAATTATATAAATAATAAAATAAGTATCTTTAGCAATTAATAAATTGTTGGACAAGTATACTATTTTTACAAATACAAATACATAGATATTTATTTTACAGAGTATAAATTTATATTGTTTAATTTTATAAATTAAACAAACATGTTTAGGTGGTGATATAACTATATAGAATTATATGTTGTGTTATTTATTCAAAGTACCTTGTACTCATACGACCTATAATTAATTAGGTTGCATTCGGACTATACGTGACAATTTTCATATTTGATTTATATATCAAATACATTTATTGAGGTGAGTTCATAGCCCCATTTTTATACGATTCCAATGATTTGCAATTCTTAGGGTGAGAAACATGCATTGTTTTACATTTGGAAGCAAGTACATTTTAACAAATTACGAGTTTGCCTAAGTAGCTATAACCACTATGCCCATGAATCATGAACTGTTAATTATTGGATTGTAAGCGTGAATGTTATGAATAGATCTATTTGGGATTGACATCCCTGTTTGGGTGAGTAGCGCTCACTAGTTTCGAAGGTACCAAAACGACGAATTTATACGGGCATATTATTTGCATTAATTTGCATACATATATGTTGTAGCTTCAGTGTCATGAGCTTAGTGCATTTCGTAATTACTTTTGAGATAGTGTATGTTTTACATGTCTTGCACTTGAAAATCTTGCGGTCCTACTTTATACATTACTTAAACCTGTGAATTCACCAACTTTATGTTGACGTTTTAAAGCATGTTTTTCTCAGGTCAATAAGGCAAGAACAAGGATACATTGGTGGTCATCATTTTGGAGTCACATTATTATAAAGATTTAAGTGCATTACATTTTGGAGTATTTGTTATGTATTAAAATCTTTACACTTTTCAAGGATGAACAAGATAAGCTGAGGGCTTTTGTAACAAACAGTTTAATTAATCCAATGTATCATTTTCAAATGACTCATAAGATGTTCGTATCTCGAATATCTTTGTTTCATTGATCTATGAGGTAACACTCTCAGACCCTTATCCCGCTACGACCCTATTTAGGGGTGTTACCGATTGGTATCTAGAGCCAAGGTTATAGAGAACCAGGTCAAATATTTTTTTACTTGGACTATAACCGTTTTCACAAATATTGCATCATATAAATGTCTTCACGGGACATACATACACTATTTGTTTGCATGATATGCTTACATGATGTATATATGTGTTTATATTATATTACGTATATGCTATACTGGTCTTATATAATATACTTATATAAGTTTTATCTTATTGTTACAGCATTCATGTCCTTCACTTTGACGTTTACTTTTATACTTCCGTTTTTACACTGATTTTGAGCCATGGAGGTTCGAGTGGGTTTCTGACGAGGAGCCAGAGACACTTGCAGAGGCACCACCATCTATGTGCCGGGTCCTGAGCACCCACCTTCTCCATACTATGTGCCTGGCCCCGTATGGAACCGGAACAGGCAACCCCCGCTTTCCTCCAAAACTATTAAACCTGAGCCAGAGTACCCAAAGTACTTAGCACACTATCTGACAACTGAACACCTATGAAGGATCCCTTTACCAGAATGATGCTTCACGCTGCATCCCTATCACTGGGCTAATATTGCTGAACTTTCCGATCCGGAGGAGGATCCAGAGGAGGATCCTGCCGATGGAAGAGATGATGCTGATGATGAGTCATCCGATGATGATGATGATGATGATGTTGAGGAGGATGAGGAAGATGACGAGGAGGAGGAGCATTCAGCTCCGGCTGACTCTTTTACTATACCGGTTGATGACACTGTTCCCTCAGCTGAGGATACAAGGGCATTTGAGACCGACGAGCCTGCACCTACACTTGTACCATCACCTAGACGTCGCACGACTTAGATGTCCGTCTGACCCCAGACACCGATGTCAGCTACTACCGAGGCACTCATCACCGAGTATGCTTCTGCACCTACTCTACCATCACCACCACCATCTCCACTTTCTCCATTATCATCCTCACTCCCCTAGATTCCCTCACCACCATTACCTCTACCATCACCACCTACTACTAGCCCTACTTATGCTGAGGCACATTTGGGCTACAGAGCAGTCGAGATTCGGTTGAGAGCTGCATCACCATCCACCTACCATCCATCAGAGATACCATCACCACCCCTGTTACTACCATCTACTTCACACACAGATGATATTCCCGAGGCGGACATGCCGCTTCAGAAGAGAGCTCGTTTTATTGCTCCCACTTCTGGATTTGAGGTCGGGGAGAGTTTAGCAGCTGCTGCTGCTAGACAGCCTAGACTGGATGTTGCTACTATAGATTCCACCCTTGGACGTCCTATGTATAGAGAGGTTGGCTACGAGATTGAGGATGTTTGGGATGATATGGTTGGGGAGATGGAGGAGAGAGCACCGACTACTTTGGAGGACTTGAGCCAGAGAGTGACAGATCTTTCCACTACTCTTGCTCAGGATACTTATGAGATATATGTTCGATTAGAGGACGCCCAGGATGATAGATCTCTTCAAAGGGGCCGAGTAAACATGTTGTTTAGAGATAGGCGATTCCATCGCCACACAACTGTGATTTTAGACATCGAGGCTAGACACGCTCGGGAGGCATGGTCACATTCCATGAACTACAGCAAGGCAGTACATGCTGAGCTCCAAGCATATCGAGCACAGGTAAACACACATGAGATTCAAATTCAGACATGGGATACTCGCATTGGATCACTAGAGACTCTAGTCGCGACATTGGTAGCTCAGACTTCGTCACTTCAGACATAGTTGACTACAACTCTTGGACATATTCAGACACTGGAGGCTAGAGATCCAGAGCCTCAGGATGGACCAGCTGATGCTGGTAGTAGCTGTTAGTCTTGTATCATTTGTTAGCTATCCTGCATAGCCTGCTAAGTTCTATGGGTAACTCACAGCTAGCAGACTGTGTGGATATTTTGTTGATCATCTAGCTATTTAGTATGGCATTCTAAGTATTATGGGTAACTCTCAGCTAGTATTTGCCTTAGGACTGTATTTTTCATTTTGTATCTCATGTACTGGTCGTTTGTGACCAAGGATTATCATGTATGTTATCGAATTTATTATGAATGAATGTCGATTTATTTATATCATTGTTGATTTCACTTAAGTTGTATATTTCATTGTATTTTGTGATCTCGTTTTTAATTATTATGCATATGTCATGTCGCGTTTATGATTGTTTGAAATCTAACGTGTATTATGTTTTCTTATAATTTTGAAGAAAATGTCACCAAAGAGAACCACCGCAACCACTACCATTATGACGGATGCTCAAATTAAGGCACTGATAGCCCAAGGCGTATCTGATGCTTTGGTTGGGTATGAAGCAACCAGAAACAGTAGAAATGGAAATGACAGCCACGAATCAGGAAGTGGCGTAAGAAGAACTGAGCGTGCTACTCGTGAGTGCACCTACACTGACTTCCTGAAATGCCAACCCCTGAATTTCAAGGGTACTAATGGAGTTGTTGGTCTTACTCAGTAGTTCAAAAAGATGGAATCTGTTTTCCATACAAGCAACTGCATTGTCGCATGTCAGATCAAATTTGCAACTTGTACTCTTTAAGGAAATGCCTTGACGTGGTGGAACTCCCATGTTAAGACTGTCGGACATGATGTTGCATATGCAATGTCATGGAAAACATTGAAAAAGATGATGACTGCAAAATACTGCTCGAGAGGCATTAAGAAGCTAGAAACTGAATTGTGGAACTTAAAGGTGAAAGGCACCGATGTGCTGAGTTATAATCA
>BQNB010065281.1:5000-34998 GCA_026074375.1 Tanacetum coccineum | reverse complement strand
TAGGTACGTAAATGTTATCGATTCCAAGAGACATGTCGAGAAGATTCTTTTTTTTGGAAATTTTTGATTTTTCTAATTTTGTATTTTCTTTTTGAAATTTTATATTTTTGTATTTTTCTTTTTTATAAAAATATTTACATATTGTCCTCAGTAGTGATAGTTGTAGTTGGAGTGATCAGTTATGTTGTATGTTGATTATTCGTTGTAGGTTGTGTGTCTTGTTGTTTAGAATTATCAGAGAGAGAGAGAGGAAGACTTTGACACACTTTTATTTCCTGCATTGAAGTATTCTTCGTACATACGACTGGATAACAATTCCAACTCTTGTTGTGATGGAGCTGTCTTGTCTGCTGGAGGAGCAACTTTTGAAACCAGCTTTGAACTGGACGGTTCATTGTTGTGGTCGTGAATTCCGAGTTCTGAACTGTTATGATCAGAAGTCATTGCTTTTTCATCAGATCAAAATTCCTTAAAGCCCTGGTTTCTGAGATATCAGTCTTTTTAGCAACCAAACTCTAAGTCCTTCCATTTTAGGATTGAAAGATGTACCTGCACTTAAGTTAAGAGTACCTGCACTGACATCAAGAGTTTGTTCGCATTCATATTGGTTAGTGATATCTTCATTTGAACCATTTGTGGGTTCACTGTCAACTTTGGTTGTGCTATATGTGAATATCTTTCCAGTAGGAACCCACCTAAGACCAACTGTCTTGAAAATTTTACCCATCAGTTTCCACCTAAGACAAGATCTAGGAGTCATTGTTTTCTCATGCACAACGGAAGTCTTTTTTATTGTAAACCTATGTCCTTTTGTGATCTGTCTTTCTGGTTTCTTTGCAAAACTTGTTTGCACTACGGGTTTGTTTCTGTTTGTTTTCTTATGGGATGGAACCTTAGCACGTGAGTTTACCTCTTTCAGGAATTTTGTTACACAAGAATCATGATTTGCATTAAAGACACATTTCTGACATGTCGAGCAAACAAAATGTTTGGAGTCAGAAAAATTCCTAGAATTCCTAGAGTGTTCTGCTATGGGCACAGTCTTTGTCATTACGCAACTACTCTTAGATGCAGGCCAATTCCTAGAGTTTTGGTTATTGATCCTAGGTTTTGGTTTGCTACCATTAGCTGTGCTTTGTGATCTAGCAAAAGGCATCACACTAAATTTTGAATTCCTACCGCTTTCTTGTGTCTTTTTCTTAGCTTCCTCTAGGTAGTGATTATGAACCATGTCATTTGAGCTATACCTAGATGAGCTAGGTGCAATCATGTGATGAGGTTTTGCAAAGGCAGATTCTCTTTCCTTAGGCAAATAATGTGTAGTGACTGGTTTTGACAAATCATTATTCACATCAACTTGGGAGGCAAACTGTGGCTTTGAAATTCTAAGTCATTCAGACTTAAACATAGTTGGTTGTTTAACAACTGATTAGTTTCTGTGTGGTTGTAAAACCGGTTCCCTAAGATTGATTGTTTTGCAAACTTAGTATTCAGACTATTTCCTGATAGTTTCCTTAACTCATTTTTTAATGCTGCAATTGCAAATCCTTTTTCCTGAAGTTGAGCTTTGAACTCATCATTTTTAGCAATCAAAGAAGTTGTGTGTTATATAGTCTTAGCTCTCGCTGTCTTGATAGAATCAGACAGTTCTTTGTAATGCCTTTTCAAAGTCTCATTTTCCTTAATTAATTTAGCCACTTTATGTTCCAATTCGATGTTTATTGTTTCAATTACATCTATGTCATGTTTAATTTTGGCTTCGTTACTTTTCATTTTTGAAAATTGACCATGTTGCCCTTCTTTTAAAGCTTGATTTTGATATTTAAGTTCAAGATTAACACAATGTGCTTCCATTCTTGAAAAATCTTTTTGAAATTGGGCAACGGTCTTTTTGAGAAAAATATTTTTAGATTCGAGTGATTTATATGAGAGTTTAGTTTTCATGTTATCAGTTAATTTAGCAGGCAAAGGACATGTGTAATGACATTGTTCAGCATTCTGATCAACCTCTCCTTAATTATTGAATTCAGGTTGCCCAGTATGCTGTTGTCCTGTAGCAAAGATATTGATTTTAGCAGTCGTTTGTACCTCAGCCATTGGCTCTTCATCATATATGGGTCTGATATATGTATCATCAGCATGTGCATCATTCCCTGATCTGCTGCTTGTATCTTGCTCTTTTGATTCTGTCCCACTGCTTTTTGTGTCAACCAAACTAACATCCAATGCTTTACTCGAATCAACCTTTTCCTCTGTTGTCTGCATCTGTCTTTCATTTACCCAGCTATCATACTCTCTTTTATGTAGTGCTCTTTTATCAACCGACTTCTTAACAGATTCCATGTGTTGGATCAGCGTATCACGGAATTCTAGAATCTCGAGTTGAGTGTATTGTAGAAAGTAGTTGTGTGTCATCACAACATATTTATTATCCAAATAAATTCGTGACTTGATGAACATCTGAAACTGTGTCTCGAGTACTTTAAAAGCAGCCATAGATCTAATCTCTTGAAATTCTTCGTTGTCAAGTTGCTTTTTTAGTTGATCCATGTTTAGGAACATTGTGCCTGTAAAAGTCTCTACATCTTGACCAAAGAGTGTCGCAAATGCGCGTTTGAATCCAGACTCAGTTCGAGTTCCTTTTAAGTCGTTGTTTGAAAGAAGCTTGAGGTGTGAATGAAGTCGTCAAAAAGATACCATGCAACTTTCTTTTGCTTTGTCTTGAATTTGTTGCATTTGTTGTTCTTCCGAATTAGAACACGAAGATAAAGTATCTTTCGTTTCCATTTTACCGTAAATTATGAAGTGAAAATGATTTGTAGGATCTTAAGCAGGTAAAGTGATTGTTGTTGTGGATTGAAATCAATTAACGTTCACGGGATTTTACAAATCTATAATTTAAACCGAGAAAAGAAATGGAATCTTTTGCGGGATTTTACAAAATCAAAAAGAAACCGTGAATGTATAATTGTTGTTGGTGAAATCATTGTTGTTGTCGAAGAACTTGAACTTTCGTTAACGATTTTTTGCGCTAAAACGATGAACGGTGCATAAACTTTCAGCTTGAAATTATTAACGGTTGATTAAAACTCAAATAAGGACTAACGGTGCAATTACGATTCACTTTGGATTACTAACGGTTGATTTATAACTTGTAAGGACTAATGGTGCAAAGGAGTATTAACTTGAAGGGTTAATAAACAAGGAAAGGACGAGAGAAGTCCAGGGACTGAAAGTGTAAATTTCAAAATATATTTAATAACAAAAATGCTTTCCCTCCATGAACTCGTCTTTTTCATTTTAAATTTTATAAAATGAAACGATTGCAAATTTGATCTCGCGGGATGGTACGGTTATCGTCGGTAGAAAATAAACATACCACGTTGATCGAAAAAGGATCACGATCACAATGGTAGTCGTTAGAAGTCCCGTATTGAACCGATACTCAAAACCAAAAAACCAAAAATAACTTAAAACTTGTATAGTTTCCCCCTGTTAAATTGATAATTCGGTTCCTACTAGAATCTGTTAAATCGGTTTCCAAACTAGCTTGATAGATCGGTTCGTACTGAAGTTGTTAGATCGGTTTGTGCTTGAGTAGTCAGTATATCGTTTGTACTAAGTTTTTCAGTAGATCGGTTTTCACTATCTTCTTAGTAGATCGGTTCTCACAAACTTCTTAGTAGATCGGTTGTCACTAGCTTCTGAGTAGATCGGTTTGTACTATCGTCCTTGTCTTTCCTTGTGCTAAACTCTAAACCGTACGTCCTTGTCGCTAAGAAAATGGATCTTGTCTCTTTGTTTTTCAAACTGTTGGACCATAATAAACCAACTATAACCTCGAATAAGCTTTAAGAATAAGCAACTTCTTAACTATAATAAGCTGCTAAAATACCCTTTTGAACCACAAAAACATAAGCTACTTAGGTTTTTGACACTGAAAGTACAAGCTTTTATGGGTTTCGAATAAGCTTAGAATTAAAACAAAGAAAATAAGCCGTGACTTGATAAGCTTAAATAAGCTTCAATAAGCAGTTTTGACATGAAATGGGTAAAGGATTTTGTTGAAAAAAACACGCTTATGAAAAAAAATCAAATCTACATAAGAAATAATATCATATACGTAGGATAAGATTTAACACATGTATGTAAAAAACTGTTTAGCCCATTTTTTTTACAGTTGGTAAAAGGCCAATAGATAAGAAAGAAAAAAAATAAAATACGAACCCAACTTTAGTGAGATTTAAGCTACGAAAAGAAAAAAAACTAAAGCAACAATCAGCTGTCGAATAAGCGTAAATCCAACAGCCACAACGAATCACTAGACCCACCCGAGGCGAGTGATACCAATTATTATAAGCCAAGATAATTATTTCACTTCCATAATGAACACAAGAAAAATAAGATGAGAAGAATGAAGAAAAGTAGAGAGAGGTTTAGAGAGAGAAAGTAAGAAAAGAAAATGAGATGGTTGATTTCACAAGAAATGTGTGTGTTACAAATGAGACCAACACCCTCTCCATCCTTAGAGAGGGGTATTTATACTTACACCATGAGGCTTACATGCCTATGGGCTTTCTACGGGCCGGGCTCGAGATTACTTGGGATTATTTGGGCTTTAGCCCATAACACATGACCAATTATATTACATAAATGAGCTCGTTTACCCTTCTAGCCTATTACAACACACATGAGATAAAGACCGAGATTGTTAATATAATTTGAGGCTAACATAAGAGTAAGAGTAAACTAGGCATCCGGGCATGAGAGGTAGCACTTGAGCTCCATATGCTTCTGGCATCATCACCTACAGTAATCTTATACAAAATACGAAATGCACAATATTTTTGGATTTTTTTTGGAAATGTTACACCCCCACACTTAAGCTTGAACATGGGTTTGAAAAATTAGGGTGTAAACATTGAAAATAAACTAAGAGTTAAAATACTAAAAATACACGGTTTGCCTCCCAAGAAGCGCTTGTTTTATTAACAAGACATCAGCCGGACTTGTTCTCCTCTTGATTTATTTTTCTCCAAGTGGAAATTCCTTACTCGGGACTGTTTTAACGTAAAGGAAATTTCCTTTTACTATTCCTTCGCTAGTCTCATCCATATCATACAACTTAGCTTTGTTGCAAGTATTCTCCACTATGTTGTATATAAATGGTTTTTCTACGACCCATGGCATGGTTTTATGATAATCTGCTGGGAACGATGCCATGAACAGAATAGCTTTCATTTTTCCTTCTTCGCACATGAGGTGAATTTCCTCACTTGTCAGCTCATTCAGTTGCTCTTCATCATGGTAAAGTTTAACACGGTGCCCATTGATAATAAAGCTTCCTCCGTGTTTGTCATATAGCTCAACATAACCGGATGGAAAACCATGCTTGACCACAAATGGTCCGTACTATTTTGATATGAGTTTTGGAGCTTTGAACTTGTATTTGGAATTGTATAAGAGAAATTTGTCTCTGGTTTTGAATTCTTTCCAGATTCTAAGTTTCTTATCATGATAAGCCTTAGTTCGAGCTTTGTAGAGTTTGGAATTCTCAAACGCTTAGAGTCTCAATTCATCGAGTTCATGCAATTTCAAGAATCATTTTTCTCCTGTGATTTTGAGATCAGGGTTACAGCTTCTTAGGGGCCAGTAAGCACGATGTTAGATTTCGAATGGTAAGTGACATGTTTTCCCATACAACAATCCGTATGGCGTATGCCAATTAGGGTTTTGTATGCCGTACGAAATGCCCACAGAGCGTCATCAAGTTTTCTTGACCAAATGGAAGGATTATCCTTAACCGTGTTCTCGAGAATTCTCTTTAAGGCTCTATTAGTGTTTTTAACTTGGCCACTGGTTTGTGGATGGTAGGCTGTAGCAAAACGATGATGAACTCCATATCGTATTAAGACTTTCTCCATTTGTCAGTTACAGAAGTGAGTACCTCTGTCACTTATTAAAGCTTTTGGAATACCAAAATGAGAGAAAAGCTTTTTTAGAAAATTGATTACAACTCGTGCGTCATTAGTGGGTAAAGCTTTAGCTTCTGCCTATTTGGACACGTAATCAATAGCAACGAGAATGTATTTGCACTTATGGTATTTAGGGAATGGTCCTATGAAATCAATTCCCCGTATGTTGAATATTTCACTGACTTGGATGCTGTTTTGAAGCATCTCATCTCTTCGTGAAAGGCTACCAAAACGTTGGCAATGTTCACAGTTTTGAACGAGAGTATGAGCTTCCTTAAAAATTGTTGGCCAATAGACACCAGCATTAAAAAATTTCTTTGTTGTGGTGGAAGGACCATATTGTCCCCCAGTTGGGCCATGATGACATTCATTAAGAATTTTTTGAGTTTTGGAACCGAAAACACATCTCCTAGTCGTATCATCAGGGCACATTTTGAAGAGATATGGTTCGTCCCAAAAATAATGCTTAAGTTCCGAGAAGAACTTGCATCGTTAGGCATAAGTTAATCCTTTTATGAGAATTTTCCCAACTAGATAGTTGGCGAAATCAGTGAACCATGGAATTTCGTCTTCATCATTTGATAAGACATTCATAAGGGTTTCATCAGGGAAATTATCATCGATATCTTCATCCCTTAATTCCTCAAGATTTGGATTTTCAAGTCGTGACAAATGGTCTGCCGCGACATTTTCTGCTCCTTTCTTATTTTTGATCTTGATGTCAAATTCTTGGAGTAGTAAAATCCATCATATAAGACACGGTTTAGCATCTTGCTTAGCAAATAGATATTTCAACGCAGAGTGATCGGTGAAGATAACTGTTTTTGAGAGAACAAGGTATGATCGAAATTCATCGAACGCGAAAACTACGACAAGTAGCTCTTTCTTAGTGACCGTATAATTTTGTTGTGCATTGTTTAGAGTTTTGCTGGCAAAATGGATAGGACGAAAATGTTTTCCTTCATGTTGTCCAAGCATAGCTCCAACAGCGAAATTGCTAGCATCGCACATAAGTTCAAACGGTTGCGACCAATCTGGTGAAACCATAATCGGTGCATTCGTTAACTTTTCTTTGAGCGTTTCGAATGCCTTGATGCATTCTTCGTTGAAGTCAAAGACTAGGTCTTTTTTGAGAAGTTTTGTCATTGGACGGGAGATTTTGGAAAAATCTTTGATGAATCGGCGATAGAATCCTACATGTCCTAGAAAACTCCTAACAGCTTTGACGTTAGTGGGTGGTGGAAGTTCGGTTATTACATCGATTTTTGCCTTGTCAACCTCTAATCCTGCACTGGAGACTTTGTGACCTAGCACAATTCCTTCTGTCACCATGAAGTGACACTTTTCCTAGTTTAGCACAAGATGGGCTTTTTTGCACTAGATGAGCATTTGTTTAAGATTTGCAAGACATGAATCGAATGAATCTTCAAACACGAAAAAATCGTCCATGAAAACTTCCATGGAGGTTTCAAGCATGTCTTGAAAGATAGTGATCATGCACCGTTGAAAGGTTTTTGGTGCATTACAAAGACCAAAAGGCATACGCTTGTAGGCGTAGGATTGATAGGGACAAGTTAATGTGGTATTTTCCTGATCGGCAGGTTCGATTGGGATTTGAAAATATCCAGAAAATCCATCGAGAAAACAAAAGAATTTGTTCCGCGCTAGCCTTTCCAGCATTTGATCCATGAAGGGTAGAGGAAAATGATCTTTTCGGGTGGCTTCATTTAACTTTCGGTAGTCAATACATACACGCCAACCGGTGACAGTTCTTGTTGGAACAAGTTCATTCCTCCTTTCTTAGGTACATAATATCGGACTTACCCAAGGACTATCTTCAATGGGGTAAATGATACCGGCATCGAGAAGTTTGATAATCTCTTTTTTCATAACTTCTTTCATGTTTGGGTTAAGTCGATGTTGTCTTTGAATGACAGGCTTGGCATCGTCCTCAAAGTTGATTTTACGTTTGCAAAAAGATGGGCTCATGCCCGAAAGATTGGATGTTTTCCAAGTAAATGCTTCCTTGTGCTTTTTGAGAATGGAAACAAGACGTTTCTTTTTATCGTCTTTGAGCAGAGCGGATATGACTACTGGAAGAAGGGAATCTTTTTCCAGAAAAGCATATTCGAGATGTTTGGGAAGAGGTTTCATCTCAAGATTGGTTGGTAGATTTTGTATAGAAGTCTTGATTCTTTAATTTCCCTCAAAGGATAATTCTTTGAAATTTTCCTCGACTTCTTCCTCTTGTTCAGGAATTTCTTCGACCACGACAACCATGAATTCTTTAAATTCTTTATCGAGAGATGTTTTGTTGATCTTTTCTGATGTATTCAAGAATGGTTCAAAATCATCGAGCAATGCATCCAATTATTCCTCCGTTACTTCGTCAATAACATCCATGCAGAAGCATGTGCCATCATTGAAGTGAGAATGTTGCATAGCTTTATATTTGGGAAGAGGTTTCATCTCAAGATCGGTTGGTGGTTCTTGGATAGAAGTCTTGATTCTTAAATTTCCCTCAAGAGGTAATTCTTAGAAATTGTCCTGGCTTCTTCTCTTATTAGAAATTTATTCGACTATCGAAGCTATGAAATTCTTCGATTTCTTTGTGAGTGATGTTTCATTGATCTTTCTGATGAGATTTCAATGAATGGTTAAGAATCAATTCGTGCAATGTTATCCACTTTTCTCTGTTGTTACTTTGTCCAATAACATCATGCGGAAAGCATGTGTGATCATTGGAGTTGAAGGTGTCGCCATTGCTTTCTAGTTTAGGATAGTGGTTGTGTTATATAATCCCCAATTCCTATAATTAAGTTCTTTGTTTTTAACTCGGATGATAACGACAACGGTGTGCAGAAATGTCTTCCTATAATGAGAGGGACTTTGTCATCTTCCTCTATTTGTAGGATAACGAATCCAATGGAAATACAAATTTCCAACTTAGACGAGCATATTCTCAGCAACCCCCATTGGTTATTGGTAAGTATGATTGGCTAAGCGAATACTCACCTTAAGTAGGCTTAAGCGTATTTTCAGAATGGAGTGGATGCCTATAACGAATATGGGCATTAGTTGATGCTTGCGCCAAGATCGGCCAAGGCTAAACATTCAACTGAGTTCGCTAAGGTACATGGGATCAGAAAGCTTCCAGGATCACCTAGTTTAAGGCGGGGGAGTTGTTACAAACTATGAACGTGAGCATTCTTTATGTAAGAAAGCGCAAAGATTTGCTCCATTTAACTTTTGTGTGCTCACGTGTCTTTTAAGAACTTACCCATAATTAGGACATGCCGATTAGAAGACATCTACGAGGGGTACGTTGTTTCATAATTTTTTTGTTATGATCAATGAAAATTCGTAGCGGTTTTCCATCTTTTCTTTGAGTAGGCGTTGAGGGTATGAATTTTTGGTTTGTACGCCTTGAGCAATGGTGGATCAGATTTAGTTGGTTTGGAAGAAGACGGCTCTACTTCCTTTTCAGCTTTGTCACCCTAATCTTCACTATCATCATGGATGATGGTGGTTTTGGCATTCGGATTGACTGGTGGATCATATGTCTTACTGCTTCGTGTGAATATGGCATTCACATGCTCATTTCGGGCAAGTTGATTGGTAGGTTTAGGTTTGTCTTTTTGTTGGGTTAGGTTTTGGGTTGGTTTGGGTACTACTTGGGAGTGAACCAGTTGGTCGGGTGAAGCATTGGTTGGAAAGTCTACCAAACTTTGTTTCAAGGTCTTGAATCGCAGGTTGGTGATTCTTTTGTCCTTGCTCGACTTTGGTTTTGAGATTGAAGAACTGGTTTTTAACAAAGTCATTTGATGATTTTTAAGCGACCATGAACTCTCAAATGGTTTTTTCAAAGTCTGACTCATCGAATTTCTTTTCAAGTGTTAGTGGAAGGGAAGGGTTGTCTTCACGAGGTTGGAAATTTCTGTTATCGTCTCATGGTTGACTGTCACGCTAAATTCTAGAATTTCTATCGTAGTAGTTTCCTTGATATTCGCCTCCTCGATGTCCTCCGTAGGCATAGTTGGCTTCTTCTTCTTTGGGTCCTCCCATGGGTTTGTTATTACATTCCGAGGATGGGTGTGGTCCTCCACAACTATTGCATCCTTCTCGTATCTCCTTCATTTCTCCTTTGATATCTTTGAATTGCGAGTCAATTTTTGTGGTCAATGCCTCCATCTTTTCTATGAGTTGGGAGTTTTCGCTACCTTCCGCGAAAGCAATAGTTTTCCGAAGGGGTTTGGATTTGATGTCTTTAGACCAATCGAGTTTCAAGAGAACTCAATCTTCGAGCACTCAGTCTTCGAGCAATCGGTGTGCCTCGTTAGGGGTATTATAGAGAAAAATTCCTCCGGCGTCAAGGATAGCTTGTGTGGCCTCGTCAAGTCCATGGTAGAAGATTTGGATGATGGTTCCTCGTCCTAAACTATGTCTGTGACAACTACGAAGTAAGTCCTTCATACGAAGCCAAGCATCAACAAGGGTTTCGTTGGGATGTTGGGTGAAACCTTAAATTTCTCCCATGAGTCGGTCGAACATTGCGGGTGGAAAGAATCGGCTTACGAAAGCTTGTCTCATTTCTTCCCAAGTAGCGATAACACCGGTACTCAATTCGTTAAACCAAACTTTTGCATCTCCGGTAAGAGATAATGGGAAAAGTTTGAGTTTTATAGTGTCCACATTGGTATTGGCGTATCGGAACATACAACAAATCTAGATGAATTCGGCATTATGCTGGTGCAGATCGGCCCGCGCACGGCCGTCAAATTGGCGGTCTTTGATCATTGAAAGGTGATGACCCTTCACGGTTGATAACATCAAATATTGGATACTTTTTAGTGTCAATTTCCCCACGAAAATACTTGCAGTTGTCTTATAAATACTTGAATTCGATACATTTACGGTTATTTTGTTGTTTTCAAGTAAAATGCAAGTATGTGACAAGAAACACGAGAAATGGACGAAAAAATGAAGATAATACGGATTCTTACAAGACGTTATGACATAACCCCTATGATAGTGTTATGTCGTAACATAATTCAAGCAAGACACATCAGCTTACGACATTACGACGTAACCATACTAAAGGTTTACGCCGTAACAATGTTATTATGGAAGGATGACTCATCCGAGTCAGCATTACGGCGTAACGTGCCCTTTTGATTACGTCATAACATATTTAAGCTTGTAATATGGAAAGGACTCGTCAGTACTTTACGGCGTAACACCTCATATGGTTACGCCGTAAAATATTCAAAACCTATAAGACATTTCGACATCGTCTATTCTACAGCAGTTCCAAGGGGTGAACAAGGCCTCCATAGCTTAAACAATTCTACTAGAAGTCCAAGGGAGATCACACTTATCTTACTTTTGTATTTAATCGTTCATAAACCGCTTCTGTTAGAATTATGAGTTTTTAATCCAAGATTACATTTATTAATTCTTGATGTGTTGTTGCTATGAGCGGCTAAGCACTTCAAGTGCTGGCCTAGTCATGAATTTACTATCGTTATAATGTTTGTTTCCTGTTAGATTATGGTTTTGTTTGATATCCTTTGACTATCGTGTACCCCTGGGTTTTGGTAGTATTGCGGCTGGTTTAGATCATGTTTAGTCCCATGTCCATTAGTTATCTATTAAAACTGTGATAGTAGGGGGTACCTGGGGTAGGTTTGGAACCTTATCCCTAGTGTAAGAACTAACCAAGTTACCGCCTCTATCACTTAATATACTTAAAAAGCACAGGAACTCTTTCAGATAGGGTTAATAATCTGTATAGGTTATTAGACTAGTTCTTGGGATAGTTGGGACTAATCACTATGACATGATTGTTCTATCTTCGTAACTTTTAGGGGATTCGAGATCGCAGGAATTATAGGACAGACTAAATATATCTATTCAGATTTGTCGACTTTAGAAACCACTAATGAAACCATGGTGTAACATTGCACAGGAAAACATAGTTATAACGATAGTAATGAAGTGGCTAGGCTAGCACGCCTTTCTCCTTAATATCTTTTATTACTTTTACTTTTCGCATATTTACTTTCCTGTTAATCTCAAAATCAATCTTAAAACCATTCTCAAAACGTGACACTTTCAAAATAAAACTAATAACACTTAGCTCTTGGGACGACCTCGGATTTACCATCTCTACACTACTCACAATCGGGTTCTCTGCCCGTTAGTGCGTTTGTCAGGTGAATCGAGTTTTATAAATTTAAAACTTGAATAAAATATATTTTAAAATAAAATACGCATCAAGTTTTTAGCGTCGTTGCCGGAGAGCTAAAAATTAGTAATAATTTGAATTTTTGTATATATTGTATTCTTTTGTAAATATATTCTGCCAGTTTTTCTTGTAAATTTTCAGATATGGGTGATGATGTAGATATCAGCGCGCTCACCATAGAGCAGTACCTGGCTTTAATTCAAGATAACAGTAGACCGGGCATAGTGAAACCCAAGATTGGCGATGACGTCGAATTCAAGATAAATAGAAACTTTATGAGGGAATTAAGACGCAAATTTTTTGCAGGTACTGATGATGAAGATGCCCACGAATATGTGCGGAGGGTATTAGAGATCGTAGATCTCTTCCACTTCCCTGGCGTCACTCACGATGTCGTTATGCTTAGAGTATTTCCTATTACCCTCAAAGGGCGGGCCTTGAGGTGGAAAAAAGGCTTCCAGCAGGAGTGATTAATACTTGGGATCTTCTTGAGAAAGAGTTCATCTGGAAATATTGTTTACCTTTTAAAACTGCCAAGAAATTAGAAGAAAATCGCAATTTCAAACAAGAGATAGACGAGACATTGTATCATGCTTGGGAAAGATACAATGATCTTCTTTACAAATGTCCGCAGCACGATCTGAACTGCTAACAGAAGGTTCATATCTTCTACACCGGATTAGACATATTTACCCGCAGAATGCTCGACTCTAAAGGGTTCATTACTCTAATGACACCAACTCAAGCCCTTATATCAATACAAGTCATGGCAGATCATTCACATAATTAGTATGATGAAACAACCACTAAGAAAAAAATAAACGACAACCCAATAACATTGATGCCATTCAAGCAAGTTTCAAAGGGGCATATCTAACCAAGGAGTGTCCTCTAAAAAAGAGGACAAGGCAGTTAAAGCAAGTATATGGGATCCTTGGAGGAAACCATCATCAAATTATGTGATGAATCAATTAAAAAACAAGTTGCGGATGATGAATGGATTAGGAGGTCCATTGAAAGCACAAAATCCGACATAATGGCACTTAAAACTACGACAAAGAACCTACAGGAAAAAGCTTATCAATTAACCCAAATCATTCTCACTAATACAGGAGAAAAAAGAACACCAACAGTATGGAAACAGAGGAGCCGGTTCCTCGTGACTTACCACCTACACCATTTCAAGGACATTTGAAGAAACAAATAGGTAGCTCGTACAGAATTCGCGAAATTGTTTGCATGATTGAGAATCCTAGGGAAGTTCATAAAATGAAGGCCCAAGAGGATGAAGGGGACATGGATGTCGGTTAGGACATTGCAGTCAAGGATGTAGAAAGGCTTAGGCAATTTCTCACACCTACCATACACACTTTACCCAACGTTAAACCTGTAGTGCAACCATATATGCCACTAGGACCAGTCCATGATAAGGAGAAAGTTGTAAGGGAAGAGGAACAAGATTATAATATTCCTCTACATGATGGTGTAATACAACCTTTGACCCCTCAAACAGTTCACATCACACCGCCCGATGATGATTATGTAGCACTGGCTACTAGTCTAAGCAATTGAATGAATTCATGGAGGAGTTTTCTGATATTACTATGGTTGCCAAAAAGGCAAATGGTAACCCTGTTAAATATGTATAGGAGCTCTCAAATATTAAGACATATGATTATGAGACCTTCATTCAGAAATTACTACACCAAGTAAGCCAATCATCACACAAAACCGGTAAGACAAAAAGGGAAATGAAATCTCATCAGGTATGGTTCTAATTTATCATTTCCTTACCCAGTAGCAAATTTACATCATTGTCACAATCATGGTGTTCACTGCTACTCTCACTCGCACTTGATTTCAAGTGGGGGGACACCCTATTACTTGGCAAATAAGGGTGGAGTCAAGCTTGCGACTCAAACAAAAACAAGGGCTTCTTGGAAGGCACCCAATGCCTATCTTTTATGTTTTATTTCTGCATTTTAGTTGGTTTGTATGTTTCTCACTTGATTTTGCAGGTTCTAGCAGAAGGGAGGCAAAATTCGAGACCGTCTCGACTCGTAATTGTGTGGTAATATTGCTGCTGTAGCAGAAGTTACGGCATAACAACTATGGTTAGGCCGAAATCATTTCAATTACGGCGTAAACCCTGTTATGGTTACGCCGTAACATATTGAACCAAAACTTTTTAATAATACCCTCGGGGTTACGCCGTAACCTTCTTCTGAAAGCCTTAAAAATAAGTTCGAAACTATTGCTAAACCTTGCATATCTAAATGAACTTTGTGGGTATGTTCTCTGGAAACCCTCAAGAGACTTCACTCATCCACTTGGGCCACCAAGTGGTTTAAAAGGCTTGTTGCATATGCTAAATGAAACTGTGATTCCTACGAAAGTGAGTTAGGTTTGTATTTCTTGTATATTTCTCTTTAAGCGATTTTATGCTGTTAGTTTGTTTTAGTGATCACAGGGGAAAATGAGCTTACTTAAGATGGAGATTTTCTGAATTTCTTTGCCGGCTTATTACATTTCATATGTTCAGAAGCAAAGCTCAAGGGAGTTTCTTGTTCTAATTCTATTCTTCCTGTTTATTTCATTTCCTTAATGTACAATAGGGACATTGTACAAAACAAGTGGGAGGATGGGAGTAGAATTATCACTTGACCTATTCTTGCCTTTGATTTCCTAGTTTTCTTTAAAAAATGGTGCCAATTTTTAAATTTTTGACATGTTTTTCTTACTAAACTAGAATTAATCTTTTCCGAATGCACATTACCCTTTATTATTACTTGGTGAGGTTTAAGCCTGATGTTCCGTTTTCATCTCATTATACAAAAATCCACCAAAATATTGAGTGTGCCGGTAGTATTGTAGACTTTAGAACTTGGCATGTACATCATTTCAAGACCCAATTGATTAGTAGGAATAGATGGTTCGAGAAGGCAACATTTAGGAATTCACCCAAATAGCCATTATGTGTGTGTTTATCGACTTGTTACACTGACTTGTCAACCTCCCGTGTTAAAAACCCTTTTGTTTCACTCATCATTAGTGAAAGATACCCCTAGATCACCCTTGTTGAGACAATCTATGATTTCACCCATTATTATATGTTTCGTTACACCATTTCACCTTAGCCAACCTTGTAGTCTATATTTATCCTTGTGTTGAAATTTTTGATTATCTAAATCCATGGTTTAGGAAAATGGTTCGAAGATTGGCACGTACTTTAATGATACATCATTTTGATCATGGAAGACCCCCCGGTATTATCACTTTCGATACTGTTTATCTAAAGTGGGGGGATATGTGTTATGTTATACACAAGAGTATTGTTTAAAAAAAGAAAAGAAAAGGTGGTGCAACTATAAGCCACCTAGTGATATAACTCCTGATGTTGGTTACGTGAAAAGGTGGTGCAACTATAAGCCACCTAGTAATTTTGGGGATGGTACAACTATAAGCCATCCGAAGTATAAAGGTGGTGCAACTATAAGCCACCTAGTGAAGAATAGGTTAGCATGCTTCGCAAGTTCTCACTATTAACTAACCCATATTGATGATATGATCAGATTTTCGCACTCGAAGACTTGGACTATGGATGGACAGTAGCCGGTTATGGATACCTTAGATTATATAAGTACTATTGTTTTGTTTTTCTCTACTTAACAACCGAATTAATTGTGTATCCCATGTCTATCCTAACCCTTTATATCACCCAATAAACTTGTGTTATGTCACCCATGTTCCCTTTAAGAATTGTTTAGACCCTAACTCTAATTGGTGCAGATTTGTATACTTCTCAAGCTTATGATAAAATACATGCTATGACTGTGCAGTTGAGCGACCACCCCAAAAATGAACACTTAGACTAGTTGAGAGTTGAGTGAATTTTGACCCCCTTTTCGTGAGGTGTTCAGCTTTGATGTTTCTAGCATAAGTCTTTTATAGATTCATTTCTTTGAGTTAAATCAGAGAAATTTTTTTATAAACTATTTTAACAGGTCTACTTGAGGGCAAGCAGAAGTCAAGTGGGGGATATTTGATAACATCAAATATTTGATACTTTCTAGTATCAATTTCCTCACGAAAATACTTCCAATTGTCTTATAAATACTTGAATTTGATACATTTACGGTTATTTCATTGTTTTCAGGTAAAATGCAAGTATGTGACAAGAAACACGGGAAATGGACAAAAAAAATGTAGATAATACGGATTCTCACGAGACTTTACGGTGTAACCCCTACGATAGTGTTACGCCGTAACATAATTCAAGCAAGACACTTCAGCTTACAACATTACGGCATAACCATAGTAAAGGTTTACGTCGTAACAGTGTTATTATGAAAGGATGACTCTTCCGAGTCAGCATTACGGCGTAACGTGCCCTTTTGATTACACAATAACATATTTAAGCTTGTAATATGGAAAGGACACGTCAGCACTTTACGCGTAACACCTCATATGGTTACGTCGTAAAATATTCAAAACCTATAAATAGAGACCTCATTCAGACACTTCGACATCATCCATTCTACAACAGTTCCAAGGGGCGAACAAGGCCTCCATAGCTCGAAGAATTCCACCAGAAGTCCAAAGGAGATCACACTTATCTTAATTTTGCATTTAAGAGTAAGAGTAAACCAGGCATCCGGGCATGAGAGGTAGCACTTGAGCTCCATATGCTTCTAGCATCATCACCAGCAGTAATCTTATACAAAATACGAAATACACAATATTTTTGGATATTTTTTTGGAAATGTTACACCCCCACACTTAACCTTGAACATAGGTTTGAAAAATTGGGGTGTAAACATTGAAAATAAACTAAGAGTTAAAATACTGAAAATACACGGGTTGCCTCCCGAGAAGCGCTTGTTTTATTAACGAGTCATCAGCCGGACTCGTACTCCTCCTGCTTTATTTTTCTCCGAGTGGAAATTCCTCACTCGGGACTGTTTTAACGTAAAGGAAAATTCCTTTTACTATTCCTTCGCTAGTCTCATCCATATCATACAACTTAGCTTTGTTGCAAGTATTCTCCACTACGCTGTATATAAATGGTTTTTCTATGAACTATGGCATGGTTTTACGATAATCTGATGGGAACAGTGCCATGAACGGAATAGCTTTCATTTTTCCTTCTTCGCACATGAGGTGAATTTCTGCACTTGTCAGCTCATTCAGTTGCTCCTCATCATGGTAAAGTTTAACACGGTGCCCACTGACAATAAAGCTTCCTCCGTGTTTGTCATATAGCTCAACATAACCGGATGGAAAACCATGCTTGACCACGAATGGTCCGTACCATTTTGATATGAGTTTTGGAGCTTTGAACTTGTATTTGGAATTGTATAAGAGAACTTTGTCTTTGGCTTTGAATTCTTTCTAGATTCTAAGTTTCTTATCATGATAAGCCTTAGTTCGAGCTTTGTAGAGTTTGGAATTCTCATACGCTTGGAGTCTCAATTCATCAAGTTCATGCAATTGCAAGAATCGTTTTTCTCCTGCCATTTTGAGATCAGGGTTACAGCTTCTTAGGGCCCAGTAAGCACGATGTTCGATTTCGAATGGTAAGTAACATGTTTTCCCGTACAACAATCTGTATGGCGTAGTGCCAATTGGGGTTTTGTATGCCATACGGAATGCCCACAGAGCGTCATCAAGTTTTCTTGACCAAACGGAAGGATTATCCTTAATCGTTTTCTCGAGAATTCTCTTTAAGGCTCTATTGGTGTTTTCAACTTCGCCACTGGTTTGTGGATGGTAGGCTGTAGCAAAATGATGATGAACTCCATATCGTTTTAAGACTTTCTTTAGTTGTCGGTTACAGAAGTGAGTACCTTTGTCACTTATTAAAGCTTTTGGAATACCAAAATGAGAGAAAAGCTTTTTTAGAAAATTGATTACAACTCGTGCGTCATTAGTGGGTAAAGCTTTAACTTCTGCCCATTTGGACACGTAATGAATAGCAACGAGAATGTATTCGAACTTATGGGATTTAGGGAATGGTCCCATGAAATCAATTCCCCATATGTCGAATATTTCATTGACTTGGATGTTGTTTTGAGGCATCTCATCTCTTCGTGAGAGGCTACCAGAATGTTGGCAAGCGTCACAGTTTTGAACGAGAGTATGGGCTTCCTTGAAAAGTGTTGGCCAATAGAAACCAGCATCAAAAACTTTCTTTGCTGTGGTGGAAGGACCATAGTGTCCCCCAGTTGGGCCATGATGACAGTCATCCATGATTTTTTGGGTTTCAGAACCGAAAACACGTCTCCTGATCATCTCATCGTGGCACATTTTAAAGAGATATGGTTCATCCCAGAAATAATGCTTAAGTTCCGAGAAGAACTTGCATCGTTGGGCGTAAGTTAATCATTTTCTTAGAATTTTCCCAACTAGATAGTTGGCGAAATCAGCGAATAATGGAAATTCTTCTTCATCGTTCGATGAGACATTCATAAGGGTTTCATCAGGGAAATTATCATTGATATCTTCATCCCTTAATTCCTCCATATTTGGATTTTCAAGTCGTGAAAAATGGTCTACCGTGACATTTTCTGCTCCTTTCTTAGTTTTGATCTCGATGTCAAATTCTTGGAGTAGTAAAATCTATCGGATAAGACGCGATTTAGCATCTTGCTTAGCAAATAGATATTTCAACACAGAGTGATAGGTGAAGACAACGGTTTTTGAGAGAATAAGGTATGATCGAAATTTATCGAACGCGAAAACTACGGCAAGTAGTTCTTTCTCAGTGACCGTATAATTTTGTTGTGCGTTGTTTAGAGTTTTGCTGGCAAAAAGGATAGGACGAAAATGTTTTCCTTCAGGTTGTCCAAGCATAGCTCTAACAGCGAAATCTCTAGCATCGCACATAAATTCAAACGGTTGCGACCAATCTGGTGAAACCATAATCGGTGCATTCGTTAACTTTTCTTTGAGCGTTTTGAATGCCTTGATGCATTCTTCGTTGAAGTCAAAGACTGAGTCTTTTTCGAGAAGTTTTGTCATTGGACAAGAGATTTTGGAAAAATCTTTGATGAATCGGTGATAGAATCCTACATGTCCTAGAAAACTCCTAACGACTTTGACGTTAGTGGGTGGTGGAAGTTCGGCTATTACATCGATTTTTGCCTTGTCAACCTCTAATCCTGCACTGGAGACTTTGTGACCTAGCACAATTCCTTCTGTCACCATGAAGTGACACTTTTCCTAGTTTAGCACAAGATGGGCTTGTTTGCATCGGATGAGCATTTGTTCAAGATTTGCAAGACAAGAATCGAATGAATCTCCAAACACGGAAAAATCGTTCATGAAAACTTCCATGAAGGTTTCAAGAATGTCTTGAAAGATAGCGATCATGCACCGATGAAAGGTTGTTGGTGCATTACAAAGACCAAAAGGCATACGCTTGTAGGCGTATGTTCCATAGGGACAAATGAATGTGGTCTTTTCCTGATCGGCAGGTTCGATTGGGATTTAAAAATATCCAAAAAAATCCATCGAGAAAACAAAAGAATTTATTCCCCGCTAGCCTTTCCAGCATTTGATCCATGAAGGGTAGAGAAAAATGATCTTTTCGGGTGGCTTCGTTTAACTCATGCGTGAGTTCCAAAGTCACCTTTCATTTGCCATCCTACTCACGCGTGAGTTAAGGATTTTTGAGGAGAGAGTGGTGAGTAAGTCACCACTCGTGAATTATATAATTGTGGGCCCTCTCATTTTCATTTAATGTATTTTATTTTGGTTGTGAGTACGTGTTGGTATTTAGTGAGGTATATTTTATATAAAATGAGTATTTTAATAAAATGTGAGTTTATAGTTGCTATTACGGTTTAAAGGTGAGTTGTAGTGAGTTTTAAATTTTGAGAGAGAAAGCTGGTGTGACGCTTAGGGGTGTAAACGAGTCGAGTCGAGCCGAGTACTGCCAAGCTCGAGCTCGACTCGAATACTAATACTCGAGCTCGAAACTCGACTCGAGCTCGGTCGAGCTTTATATTTCGAGCTCGAGCTCGACTCGTCATACAAAACTCAAGCTCGAAGCTCGACTTGAGCTCGATTATTTCTACATTTAAGGCTCGAACTCGATGAATACTCGACATTTAAAGCTTGGCTCGACTCGATTTGTATGAAAATTAAGTAAATATATGTATTTAAAAGGGTAAAAGTGTAACTTAGTTGAAGCTCGATAAGGCTCGCGAGCTTCACGAGCAGAGTATATTCGAGCTCGAACTCGACTCGAAGATATACTCGAGTAGCTCGAACTCGAGCTCAGTCGATTTCGAGTATTTTACGAGTCGATCTCGAGTAGCTCGCGAGTTGTCTCGTCTCGTTTACACCCCTAGTGACGCTAACGTGAAAGGTGAGTTTCACCTCACCATACCATCCGACCTAAAATAGTCAGGGAGAATCAATGACTTGATAGATGTACACTCCGTACTACCTAATATAACCCGATTTGAACAATTACACTACACACGGGGAGCGGTCGTGCCAAACTTCTCGTGCCACAGATAAAAAGTGGTGCCACGTCAGCAAAATGGAGTTTGGCACCAGAATTGCTATGGCACCATAATTCAGCGGCATTGGTTATTTTTTTATTTTTTTTAATTAAAAAACTTATAAAGAACTTAATTAAAATATAAAACATTAACAAAAACGTAAACATTACATAAAAACTTAAGACATTACATAAAAACTTAAATATCATAAAAACTAAACATTACAGGAAAAACATAAACTACTGATTAGCCATAGATCACCCCAAGGTCTTGTCGAAGATCTACGTGCGTCGGAACTCGAACCCCCGGCTTCTTGCTCACACAAACTCATATAATGTTGATACGACTCGTAATCTCGCATATAACGATCATAGTCGGGTTGAAAGAAAGCATCATAATGATCGTATGTGTTGGTTGTGTCGAAATCGTTGGGATTATTTGGATCCATATTTCAAAGAAAAATGAGAAGTATTGATGTGGAATATATATAGAAATTGTGTATGAAGTTATAAAATATAAAGGGGTATTTATAGGATTTTAAAGGGGTAAAAATAGGGTTTTGAGGGTATTTTTTTCAAAAACCCGTTCTCCCCAACGGCTAGTTTTTCAAAAATAAAAAATATTTTTTCTTCCGCGTGGACTATTAGTCACGGCGCGAGAGAGCTTGACGCGAACCACGGAGTGGTGCGCCATGGTTCAATCTCGCGCCATAGCTTGACACCAAGCGTCGGCACGACCGGTCCATTCCCGTTTCCAACACCCAAGAATTTAGAAGATTATAAAAATCGTACGATCATCTTATAAAATACGTAGTACCCACATTTCATTTGTCTAAACACCAACAAAACAAACACACAAACAAACAATCAGGGCCATTTGTACGGACAACCCACCAACAAAAATGGTATATTTCTTTACTTTATTTAGTAAATTTACCCTAATCTTGTTTAATGTTTGTTTATAATATACTAATATCTTACTTATAGTTTAGTGTGTCATCATGTTACACTAAACCCTTTATTTGTTTCATGGATTATGTCATGGCTTTGTCTTGATTTAAGTTTTGTACATTCGTTAATAGTAGCTTAGGTTTGTGGAAAATGGGGGTGGTGGGGGGGGGGGGGGGGGGTTGGTTAACCATGGTTTTGATAGGTGTCACTTTAGGGTTTTAGGAGAGGCTAAAATGAGTTCGTTACGATATTTAGTTGTAGGGTACGTTTGAAATTGCTTATTAAAAGGTATGCGTTTATTGTTTATTGAAATGAAGTGGGTCACTCGAAAATATTCGGAACTATTTGTACCAAATACCTCGAAAAATGTTTTGTTAGCGAGGTGTCATCGCTCTGATTGTGTGGTCGAAAATGTTTGGTTTGAGGTTATAGCGGGGTTGTTATGCTTTTTATAGGGTGACTGCCCTTGGTTATGTTTATTCGTCTTGGATGGTGGTGGTTTCTCCTTTGTCTGTTTGCTTTTCATGGATGTAATCTAAAGGGTCGTTTTGATCGGAATTATGGTTTAGTGTCCTTGTAATTCTTAGCATTTTGCGAGTTATGTTGTTCTATATAAATTTCTTTTAAAAAAAGTTGTATTAAATGCTGAAATATGAGATCCCAAACAACCTTATTAGCATATCTGGAACTGTTCAAGTGGACCAGTATTTGGTGGTCAAGATTGTGTGGTTAGGGTTTTACTACCTTTTATGAAAGAGAAATGACTTTGTGGTTTAAATTCAACATCTTTGGTTGACTGGTTCTTTGGTTCTAAATTATAAGAAATGATAAGTTATCATGCGTTTTTTGGGTTTGGATGGAGGTGTGTCCCCCTTTGATTTTTGGATATCACTGATGTAAGCATTACGGAAATTGTAGTTTTAGGGTTGTTTTGGTCGAAATTATCGTTTAGTGCTGTTGTAATTGTTGGTATCTTGCTTGCTTATATATATCTCCTTTCGAACCGGTTGACCCGGCGGTCGAACCGGTTTTTTATAGCAAAAGTGGTGTTTGGACACTAGAAAATGGGTGTTTGGACATGTGCATAAAACCGGGTTGACCCGGCGGTCGAACCGGTTGACCCGCCGACCCGGTGACTCTGCCAGGTCGATCACAGACCCGGTTTTCAAAACCTTGGTCATTGCAGAAGATTATGTTGGACATGATAATATGTTGAACACTTGGTAATATAATAGAATATTATTTTTGTTTTTTGGTGTCACTTTTCTGTGTGGGGCCCAAGAAATAGAATAGTTCATTTGTTGTGCAACAGTTGGGTGGAGGGGGGACAACTCGGGTCAACTATTTTTTTATTTTTTATCTGTCTTAAATGTTTGTGTCTTTAGTTATGCGTATATATCAACAGTCAACTATTAGCCATATTGATTATGTGATCAAATCCTGTTATATCATTAAAAGTTTTTTGGACTAAATATGCTACTTGCCTTTATAAAATTCACGCTAAAGTAATTATTGCAGTACTACTAAGACTTATATAAAGAACAATGCAGTTAACATGAACGGCCAAAACTGAAATTTGTCACTATATTTACTACTTTGCAGGTCAAACCTTGTGAAATCTGTGGGGATGTTGGTGTCACTGAAGCTATAATAACATGTTCTCGCTGCAAAAGTACGCGTGAGCATCTGTAAGAATCCTCTTCTTCCATGCCATTTAACATCACCTTGACAATTTACTATAAACCCTTTCATATATTTTGCTAATATGCTCAAATTATGACTCCCTTTTCCAGTTATTGCATGCGGGTAGTTAGGACAGATGTGCCCCAGTTTTGGGATTGTGATGAATGTTTAGGGAACAAGCTAGTTTCACCAAAAAGTACAGTTACAGAACAGACACCCGAAGCTCCAAAAAAAAGAGTTCCAACCTTTCTGCAGAAAAGCAAGGTCAATGAAGGGCCAAACACAAATGTTCTTCCTAATAGGTTTAATTTCAAGGAGAAAAGTGTTGATACTGGGAAAACAAGATATCTAAGTTGTGATGAAGTTGCAAAGCTTTCTTCGGGTGCAAATAAGCTAAAATGTTCCCCGCGTAAAGAAATCCGTTCTTCACATGTAATTCCAAAATCTATGCCACCACCACGTGAAAGGACACCGGTTAAATCACCACAATTTGAAAGGGGTAGTAAGTCTGAATCCGTTGGTAAACCGTCAACTGGCCCAAAAGGTGAAGTTTTTTTATGCTATGTTTTAGTTGTTAAGTAATTCGATATAACTGAATTGTCAATGCGTACATGTATGCTTTTTTAGTTATTGAATTCAAAATGACGAACTTCATCGTTTTTGTATAAGCAGTGACCTTTTGCGAGTCCCCTAAGATCTCTAAACGGATTGAAACAACAAGTATTCAGAGACAACCTAAGAAAGGTACTGTTGTGATTAAACTAACTTCATTGTTTATACTTTAAGAGACTATAAGCTTCCCTTTTAGCTTAAATTACTGATTTGACCCGTTATGATGTACTGTTTTGGAATCATTCAGTAAACTTTGAGGTGCCGTCTCCCATAAAAGTTGAAACTGATGTTGCCATGGATGTCGATGTTGCTAAATCTTCTGAAATTCTTGCAAAAACAGGCATTCAATCTGGCACAAAGATGGGTCAGCCTTCCTTCCCACCTATTAAGTAGATTAATTGCAATTGTGTGTGCAGCTTCGACCCAGTTATCTATGTAATGGGTCAAGTTTGGGCTATGGTTTATTCATAACTGAATTGTCAATGCGTACATGTATGCTTTTTTAGTTATTGAATTCAAAATGACGAACTTCATCGTTTTTGTATAAGCAGTGACCTTTTGCGAGTCCCCTAAGATCTCTAAACGGATTGAAACAACAAGTATTCAGAGAGAACCTATGAAAGGTACTGTTGTGATTAAACTAACTTCATTGTTTATACTTTAAGAGACTAAGCTTCCCTTTTAGCTTAAATTACTGATTTGACGCGTTATGATGTACCGTTTTGGAATCATTCAGTAAACTTTGAGGTGCCGTCTCCCATAACAGTTGAAACTGATGTTGCCATGGATGTCGAGGTTGCTAAATCTTCTGAAATTCTTGCAAAAACAGGCATTCAATCTGGCACAAAGATGGGTCAGCCTTCCTTCCCCCCAATTAAGTAGATTAATTGCAATTGTGTGTGCAGCTTCGACCCAGTTATCTATGGTAATGGGTCTAGTTTGGGCTATGGTTTATTCATAACGGGTCAAATCAGTAATTTTAGCTAAAAGGGAAACTGTTCAAATGGGTTAATGGACTGAAAGACATCCACAATATATTTTAAATGAACAGATGATTATTGTAACACACTCTTGTTAATTAGATACAAAATGTTTGCGGGTTTTACCCACCCGACTGTACTAAAACAGCCACCTACAACCTGAAACTGTTTCAACCCGTTACTCAACCTGCAGGGCCGGATTTTGGGGTGTGTGGAATGTGCAACCGCACAGGGCCTCCAAATTTATAGGGCCCCCGACGTTGTATATGTACGACTGGATTAAATTGATGTCGAACGTAAGTTTAACAAGAATATATTCTAAAACGTTAGATTATGAAGTTATATAGGTGAAACAAAGATTAATTTCAAGCAAAAAACAAAACATAGTTGCAGAGATACGATGGGGAAGATGATTACTTTGAGTAGTATTCAGTTTGCACCCCAAGGTTTATATAATTTACATTTTCATCCTAATCGTTTGGTTTATTTCTTACTAAGTAATACTAATGAGTTTACTATATTAACATTTTCAACACAAGACTTGAAAAGGTGTTAGAATTAGGCCAATTTATTTTTTAAATTAATTTTTTTCCATACATTATGTAGAAAATACTAAGTTATGTGAAATACATGCTATACACATGTATTTTTATTTTAATTGCTACTTACCCTTTTTATATTTAATTCTACATGTATTCAAAATTTTCGTGTTCGAGAGGTCTATTTTGTAGTTGGCACAGGGCCTCCAAAACTCACGGGACGGCCCTGTCAACCTGCCCAATCCATTCATATTGTTACATCTAGTTGGAACTATGATTTATTTTGTATGTCACAAGAATATTTTGGTTTGTAGATAGCAAAAATGATGCAGATTTGGGGGCAGGGAGTTCTGATGGTAGGAAACCTATGTTACCAAGTGCTTTGGCTGTTTGTGAAACATTTGGTCCATATATTCCTGCTTTGAATTCTTACTGGAAGTAAGTAGCTTATCCATTCTTGAACATTTCACTTCTATCCCAAAACAAGTCCGCATTTGACATTTAAATGTCTTTCATACTTTCAATATTAATGTTATAACATCGCCTTTTCCTTTGGTTAAATTAAAGGTTGCAACTATTTGATATCTGTCATTCCCCTAACTGTAACACCAGATAACTGTTATTTGAAAGTCTCATACTCTCATGTGTTGAGCACATGCCAATAACCAAAGGCAAAAAGATATAGTATTACCTCCTTTTCTTCATTTTCATCCCTTGCTTTACGTCTTTAATTTCTAAATTTTGTATCTTCTTACAAAGTAATCAAGAAAGGATCTCTTAACTTCATTGGTATGAAATAGTTGCAATTTGGACTGAAATTGCAATTTAGTACAATTGTAAGGACCACATTTGTAGCTTACTCTTTTTCTGTTAGTAAAAAGTTATCATTCTTTTCTATGTTAAAACTGAAATCTGTAGTCAGGTAATAGACAGTTTTCGATTATCAAAAGTCAAATGTGGTTTTTTTTCTTTCCGACAGAGTTATTATTTGGTTATATTTTTTAAAGATATAATGATTTACATTCACATGTTTGTTTTGTAGGGGAAGTTTTACTCTGCCACACAGCTATCAAAAGTACAATGATATATTCTTGGCTCATCCCCCATCCAGGGTACACAATAAGGTCTATGAGACCATAGTGAAAATGCCTGAAGAGATTTACTTTGAGCTAGCTCCAAATCATGACATATATATGGAGCTGTTTTCAGACTCTTTGCCCGATAAGGATGATATTGGGCTGTACTTTTTCCCGAGCTTCAGTCACAGGTTTACATCTCAACCTTAGATCTTTAGATGACCTGATAAACTTACTTATGCATGGCTTAGTTTCTGTTATCTTTTATATCTTTAACAAGTCAAATGGGTGAAATAAAAAGGTTTAGCTAAAAAAAAACAAGCCACATTGGGTCGTACATCGCCCAAAGTATATCTTTAATGCCTTCAACATGCTAAATGTTTTATAATAGCACACTCGATATTATTTGAACAAGCAGGTTATTTGTGAGAAAATTGTTAATGATTGATGATAAGTGCATAATGCATTGGGTCCCAACCTGTACAAAATTACCCGTTTTTCCACTTCTATTTCAAACTATAAGTAAAAGGAACGTAAATTCTATTACATGTTTTGTCTGTAACAGATCTGAGGAGAGTGTGACAATAACTGACTTTCTATGGAGCAATAATTTGCTGATGCATAGTCTAGTGAATGGTGTCGAATTGCTTGTTTTTTCATCGAAATTGCTGAAACCAAGATTGCAAGGTAAGCTCATGAAGTCCTTTGTTATGTGTTTGATTCATTTCATTTCCCTTTTATTTTATGGTTCCTGTTTTCATGGTATGGTGTGCTTAAAAGACAGACAAGGAAAGTGTGTCAAACACTTTCTGCGTCCCAAAGTTTAGTATTAATTTCGACTGGACACATCTGAACATGTTTTTTTGTTACATGAAAGTTGCAACATTCATCTAAGGGAACTGTTCGAATGATCAATTCTTATACCCATCTTTGTTTACAGTTTCTTATTTTTTTGGGATCTCTTTATACTTTTCTAGTTTTTCCAGTATCGCAAAATCTCTAAGCAAGTGTGGCTAAAAATATAGCTTTATGTTTGCGGTATGGCATTATGGGGTCTATTCACTTTTGAACCTTGGTATACAAATCTAAGTTTTTATGTCAGTTCGCGTTACGCAGTAAATGTCTTAACACTAAATGTATTTATTCTGGTGTTTCTAGAGTTTCAAGGGAAATGCTTTCTTTGGGGGGTATTTCGTTGCCGAAAGAACAGCAAACTGGTGAGTGAAGCACCACTTTTATCGGAGGACAAAAGTGAACATTGTGATGACGTACCTCCAGGTTTTGAGTCGGTAGCTGCTGCACCGCCTCTATTGGAGGTGAAGGAAGAACTTTGTGGTGACGTTCCTCCAGGTTTTGAGTCGGTGGCTGCTGCACCGCTTCTATTGGAGGTGAAGGAAGAAGTTTGTGGTGACGTTCCTCCAGGTTTTGAGCCAATTTGGAAGGCTAAAAGGTGATGTTTTGCATTAAAATGTCGCATTACATAGGAAACTGACTGACCGAAGAAGAGATGTGCATAATAGTGAGATACATGTGGGTGCCTTGATATATATGATTTTTGGTTTGAAATAGGGGAAGAAACTTATTATTAGAGGGTATTATTATTATGCATTATTAGCTACTAGTGAACTTTTGTGTTGCTCTATTAATGAGTTAATTGGCTGAATGATGTGGAATGTGTTTGGTTGAATCTGGGTTACAAGTTTAAATGTATAATCAGCAGTTGTTGTGCATTTATGTAGAATGACCAGTACATATTACAGATTAATTGTGTAATTACTATACATGATAAAGCTTTTTATCTAAACATTGTTTCAGTCGTACAACTTTAAATATTGTTACTCTATGTTATTGTTAACACATTAATATTTTAAATATTGTTACTCTGTGTTAACGCATTAATTTTTTTTTTTCTGAGTATTAGAGAAATTATTGTACTATGTAATCTTTCTTAAGTTTGGAAATGAGAGATGGAACATTTGTGAAAATAGATTTTAACTAGTTGATGGATGTTTTCATCTGATTAACATATCATTATAAAATACAGTAATAAATTACCGAAATGATAATTTTTGCAAAAAGTTTCGTGTTCATTTCAAAATATCCAAAAAATGGAGAAAATTGCGCATTTAGTTGTGCTACTGCGCGTCTAACTTTAAATTCCTTTCGAAAAGTAATTGAGTTAATGTTGTTCAACTTCTGCGACTGACATTGCTCAACTTATATGACTATCTTACTTTTGCTCGACTTAGCTGACTTTTACTCGACCAAAATGACTTTTATTCGACTAAAACTTTTTGACATCGGCACATGTTAAAATGTTAGTAGTTCGCGCACTGATTCTACTAACTGTAAAGATTTATGTGCACAAGTCAACTACCCTTGTGGGTATTTAAGAAGACCTAGTAACTTTTTAGAAAACATCCCGTTTAGAAACTTTTTTTCAACCATTTTGTTTATGTAATTGGTTGTTCTTTTTAAATATTCGTGAGAAGGATAAAAATAAATTTTTTTTTTTAAAAGTTCTCGAAAAATTCTAAAAAAATTCCATTAAACCAGGTATGTTGGTGCATAAAACTTTTGTAAAATAAGTTTTTCTTATTTTGAGTTTTTATACGTTTTTTTAATGGGCAAAAAAGAAAATTTTGATGCAAAAAAAAATTTGATGCACAAAATTTTCGACTTGTTATAGTTTGATGCGTAATAAATTTTTGATGCAAAAAGTCAAAAGAAGTTGGGTACAAAAACGAATTTTTGATGCACAAAAAACCAATTTAATGCACAAACGTTTTTTTTAATAATTTTTTTCGGCAAAACTATCCATTTTTAGAAAAACTTTCTTTACAACTTATTCATGCACCAACATACACGATCTTGTGGAATTTTTTGAGAACTTTAAAAAAAATAATCTTTTTATCCTTCTCACGAATATTTGTCTTTTTATTTGATCTTTATCCTATATATATATATAGTGGCGCGTTCAAATGAGAAGACTAATTTTTTGAAAAGTAAGTCTCACTATAATATAATATACATTATATGTACTTCATAATTTATATATATATATATATATGAAAGATAGTATAATATATTTATATATAGTATTATATAATATATTATTATATTATATATTAATATTATTTAGATATCAGTTAATCAAAAGTTGCAATATAAACTTACCTAGAATTAATTTAGACGAAAGAATATTGAATTTGGAAATAAAAGAGGCGGGTTTGCTCTTTTGATAGAAGCACGAGTCAAACATTCCAAAAAAACCCATGTAAATATTAATTGCATACATATGTGGATTAAATGATGTCATTTGTGATGTCATTTGTGACATAAGCAAGATTTCAAAAAAAACTTTGTTTATATTATATATATAGAGTTAGGATCAAATAAGAAGAAAACTTAAAATGAGAATGATAA
>BQNB010065281.1:0-2500 GCA_026074375.1 Tanacetum coccineum | reverse complement strand
GTAGCCTTCTAAAGGACTGAGGTGTAATAATGTTGCTTAATTTTTGTCTTATTTTGTGCCTTAAAGAGCCTAAGGGTATATGGTGCAAATAAGATTGGTCCATTCATGTCTTAAAGAGCCTTAGGGTATATGACATGAATGGTGCCTTGCTTAAGTAGCCTAATAAAAGCCAAATTTTGGTTGCCTCGATGTGGACTTTAATCTTGATGACATTTGATCTTTTGAAAAGGGCTAGGAGCTAATTATTGCGTTCTTAACCGTTACGCTTTATTTTTGGAATTAATAAGTATCGAAACAAAAGTCTTAAAGAGCCTTCGGGTATATGACTTAAGTAAAATCTTGAGATACAAAAGTAGGATTTACGGGAGGAAAAGTAAGTACACAATTAATATTTATGAGTAGTGTTAGTGTCATGACTTGTAATTAACAATGATCTTGTTTTTAAGCTTAGCATGGGAAAAGTGAAAAATCGGGGATGATGAAGTTATCTTTTAGACACTTAATTATGCTTTTTATTCTATGATCCTTAAAGTTACCAATGAGGTAATGAAAACAATACATTATGTCAACACAAATAAGTTGTAGTTAGGTAGTTAATTATCAAGAAAAATCATAAAAAGAGAAAAAATCTTTGAAAATGGGAAATCGGGTGTTTTATAACTTGTGATCTCTTAGCTCTCTCAACAAAAATCTTTGCTACTTTTCAAAGGTTTAGTTTGGGGAAGTTTCGAGGTATTTGGTTATAAGGCATGTGATATTGCGTGAGGACACGCAATCGTTTAGTTTGGGGAATTTTGATAAGTGTAAAATACACATATCCATTTATGCTTTAAATAACCCAAAACACAGTGAAAAATGGCAAAAATATACTTGTTTCTGTGTTCTGTGTGTGTAGGTACGGATATATCAGGAATCACAAGAAAACCATCAAAAACAAGCAAGCACGGACACGAGAACGAAAGAGTGTACAAAAACCGGAAGCCAAAGCCACAAAAAGTCAAATCTACAGTCAACTCCAGTCAATCTTGGTCAACAAAAGTCAACAAGACCCAAAATATTCCATTTAAGCCCTTCAACTTTCAGAAAAATCCATAAATGGTCCCTAAGCCTAATTGGGCCTTACCCGAATCCTTAAGCCCAAAACCATAGCCCAACTCTCTTTTTATAAACTCCAGGGACCAAACTTGCATATCTCCAAAGCCTTTTATAACTAAAAAGGGAGAAAAGAAAGAGAGGGACCGAAATTGCAATGAGCTCAAAGTTTAAAAGTTATTAACCCGTTTTTAGTTGTAAAAGGCGCGAAGAACATTTTACTATTCATCATCGTCCCAAAGTTACCACTCACTCTTAACAAAGGGCAAATAGAAATTAAAGGGTAATTTTGGTAATTCAAGAGGTCTTCTACAAAATGGCAGGGATATTATAGTCTAATCAATTGCTTACTTAAGCTCTCTCTCAAGCATAAGGGCACGTCAGCTATGGAGAAAGCACACAAGTGATGGGTTTTTGTGCTAATCTACTCACAAAAGAAGCACAACATGTCACATCAAAGAATGACATGCTGGCAATCCTCTATCACACACAAATGATCAAACGGCTCTCATTTACTCTCCAATGATTAAAGAATCCAATGGTGATGATTGATTAAGGCTTGGGATTCAAGGCAAGCCTAGAAGCTTCCTCAACAGCCTATAAATAGGCTCTCACCTCACACACACAATCATCTAGTTTTTAGTAGTTTTTAGTTTAGCTTAATTTCGTATTTTTTTATTGTAATTTTCTTTAAATCAGTTGTAAGTGTCTTTTATATAATGTAATCAGAGATTTTAGTTAATCAAAGATAATATTTGCTTTTAATCTTCTTAGTCTCTCTTAATTCATAAGCTTTCTAAAATAGCAATTGTCTCAATAAACCTATAAGCTACTCAATAAGCTCTTTCAGTCTATAAGCTGAAATTGAGCTTACTTAATCCAGCCTTAATCATATCTAAACTTATAATCAGCTTAAAATGACTAATAACTTTAGCTTTTGGATTTGTGAGCTTATGGAAGGGGGATCTAAAATGGAAGGATCCTCATGGACTATTACCCTAGCTTATTAATAAGCTAGGGAGCTTGTAGCTGCCTTAATTGGTTCCTCTTGTTTGGCTAGAGGTCAAGTAAGTTTCCTTTACATTTTCTCTTGTATCTAATTTTCAAATGCTTAAATTTGCTTTATAGTATCAACTGCTAATTTGCTTATTCTAAATGCTACTTGTGCTTATTTTTATATTCTAGTGCTTATTAGTTATAAATTTACTTCTGTCTTTAGTATAATAATAATAGATATAGGTTAAATTCAATTCTGTCATTAAACCTAAAAAACTCCAAAAATATTAGATAGCATAGTATAGATCTTTGATATCTAGATAATTAGTTGTTAGATTATGTTAGTTAAGATAGTTAAAAGCTATTAATCATCTGGTATCATAGGTTAGTAAGTTAGAATTAATTCCCAAAA
>BQNB010065280.1:21445-34999 GCA_026074375.1 Tanacetum coccineum | reverse complement strand
TTCAATTTAATAATAAAGATGATTTTTTAATTAAGAAAAGACACATTTAAGATGTGTTTCCCTAAAATGAGATGGATGGTCAAGATTGCACATAACAAAAAGTTATTATAAAAGGTTGTTACAAAAAATAAGATGAGTGTGTTTGTTGTTAAAAAAGAATATTTCCATAAAAAGAAATGAAAAAATCTGAATTTTCAGACTTTCTAAATATGGAAGTGTCCTAAATGCTTTATAATGTAGTATAGATTATAGGATCAGTATAAGTCATACCAAAAGGGCTTGTGTCTTAATGGTACCTCATGTTGTGAGTGATGCTCCTTAATCAAATGATTGTGGGTTCGAGTAATACTTAGGACACGTGAGATAGATTTGTAATTGATATAGTGTGAGATAGTTGTCGTTCTAAAAAAATTATAAGAACAGTCATAGTTTATACTTAGCCTAATTTTTCAATTTTAAAATGTTATTTTTTTCTAAAAAAGGTTTATACCCGACGAATATATTAAAATGATTCTAAAATGTTATTTGTGTTGGGATTTAACAAACTAGGTAACCAAGTTAGCTACGAGTACGCAGCGGAATGGATCTAGTTTTAGCACAAAGATTAACACATAATAAAAGGGAAGTAAACTAACCTTTAAGCCTTAGATCCTGAAAATGAGTTAGCAGTTAAATTACTGCCTCTACAGTTGCTCACACAAACCCGTCAACCAAGTATGAGTCGATTGCTAGTCAACCTTCACGAACCAAACACCTTGTGTTGAATCGATTCCCAAACGCACCACTTGAGCTAGAACCGAAAACCAAGGCTTGAACCGAAATCGCCAAAACCCTAATTAGGGTTTTTCCTAATTCGGTTGAACTGAAAACAATACAAATCGAAACCCTAAGTTTAGGTTTATGTAATCGCCGAGCAAGGAGATCAAAACCGAATCCCTAGGTGAGGGATTTAATGTTGTTGATCACAAGGAGAAACAAAGAAACCCGAAAACCCTTGAAAAGGGTTTATCGAATTCGGTTGAGGGAAGAACCAAAAATCCTAAAAATGTTTTAGGGTTTTCGGTTAGGGTTTTGGAAAAAAGGGGAGCATCGAAAATAATCTAGTGATTTAGAGATTTGTAAGTTGTAGAATGAATGAAGAATGAGGTGTAGGGGTTGTGTTTATATAGGCACACGCCCTAACCCTAATTCTTGTACAACAAGGAAACTAATTTTCATTTTCCCCCTCCTTTAACCCTATAACCGAACAAACACCCCCTTTTAGAATTCTTAGGGGATTCGGCCAACAATGGGATCCCTATGGTTCGGGTTTTGTTCGTTTTAGTCCCTTGGTTTTTATATTTAAACTATTTGTTAAGTTAATTAGATAAGTAACTTAAATTAACGAGTATTTAAATGTTTAACGTGAAGTAAAACATACTCTTCATGTTTAACGTGTGTGCCCCCAATAGACTCACGTATTTCTAATGTATAACTTGCGAAACTGACTAACATATTCCAACATCTCTCACTTAGGAGTCGAAGTAGCAGGCTGCAGATTTACTGATAATTGACAACGTCTAGCAAACACACACAATTACCTTTAAATTATAAATACTTGAGATAAAGTTTCAGGAACAATCTCAGCTTCTAATGGTTAGTTTATTTCTTGCTTTTATCATCATCCCTTTGTTACAGATACCGTTAAACCATGGATATGGATCCTAACGCATTCCATATAGTTTAACATTATGTTTCTCGTTATAGAAATAATTCAGATTTACCAAATGTAATCAAGAATCATATTGTATTACCCTTTGGGCACGACCATGCAATTATCTGATTAATTCTGGAGAGGCGCCATGGTATCATTCTGCAATTAAATAATTAGAGGAACAAATTCTTTATTGACTACAAGTGTTGTGGATGCTGCTTCACATCACTTCCAAAAATAGCCTTTATAACTATCATTTTCAGGTTAGCGTTTGACTTATAATCAAAAAGTGATATCCACACATGCAAAACTTGTTTGTATCTCAAGTCTAAGGATGACTTATTTAAACTATTTTCGATATCATACTCATGACGAGGATCCAAAAGTAAATATTCGAAGGTTGGGGTATCCAATATGCATCCCTTGTGAATACACATAGAGTTTGCAGGGAACGATCCGTATACAAGAATATAACCCCACTCACATTTGCACATTTGCCATATGTAACAATTATTCCCATAATGTTAACCGACAATGAACATATTTAGAATGATAAAATCATTCATGGATTAAACATGCAAATATATGATAACAATTATTATATGTATGAATAACAAATACTACGTATTTTCATTCATCAGAAAGTAAAAATTGTCTTACAATCCCAATTATCCAAATGCTAAAAACAGATATGCATGAAACTAATTAGCAAGTTGAAGTTCAATGTTTCCAACATTCTCAACTATTTCTTTACAAGACAGCTAAATATTTATCTAAGTAAACTTTCTGAATACTTGTTTCAAATTCACAAATTTGTGAAGGATTTGAATGATATGATGAGTGTCGTATGTATATTTGCATACTATTGCAAGGTATCATAGTATGGAAATGTGACAGTACCTTTATGAGGTATTTAAAGTCACCAACATATGTATCTCAGACAGTCATCTTTACAGTTTATTAAAATGTAAAGTATTCTTATTCTTTAATGTGTAGTGCAACAATGCTCTTAGCTGAGCATATCTAGTTAGCAGATTTATCATAAATGACGCAATCCTACTTAAATTAGAATTGATTATTCTCTAGCATCAGTTCTACACAAACAATATTATGCCGTATATAATTCGTAAACATTTGTATTAACAGTCATGCAAAAGTAACTACTAGTCTTATACACAATATAATATATACATGATGAATCATTAGTTAAAAACATAAGGTTTCCATCCATGTAATAAATTATCTCAAGTGAAATATACCATTTGAGACATGCTTTAATTACATATTGCATTTGTGTTGGACTTTATCACCGCATATGCTTATTTAATTAACCATATATTCCTAGATCGTTTGTTTAATTTCCTAAACTCCCAAGTGAAGTCCCATTCCAATCTCAAGGATTAACATCTAGCTTAGATGGAATGATGCTTTCATTATGTTACACAACATATGAATTTTAAGGAAAAACGTAGAGCTCCCACTTGATGTCAGGTGTACTCAGGAGTTATCTTAATTTAATCAAAAATCATATTGTAATTAAACTTAAGATTTCAGCTCCTAGATGCATGATCCAATCCACACTTAGATTCTATTATCTTGTATACATTATAAAGATTGTCGGTAACCCGAAATCACTTCACTTCACATACTTGTACACGAAATCAAGAAGAAAAGAGAAAGAAGATAAGAAGAAGTTTAGAGAGAGCAACAAGAGAGAGAGAAAATGAAAGAGAATGGTTGATTTACTTGCAAGTGAAAATTACAAATGAGACCAACACCCTCTCCATTCTTGGAGAGGGGTATTTATACCCTTATGGACGGATGGGCTTTTGCCATGGGCCGGGTTTAATGTTAACTTGGGCCGGGCTCGGGATTACATTGGATCTTAGTCTGAAACGCGTATAATGTTAGATTAATTAACGAGCCCGATCCCCGTTCTAGCCTATTACAACATTTAATTAAATAAAGACCGAGACCTAATATTCATAATGAACAAACTTCATTGTTCGACTTAATATTTTAAGGCTAATAATCTCCCTCGAAGTGAGTTCATTATGACACTCCTTCATGAGATCAAATGAGATTGCTTTTTGTTGTTAAGCTCTTGTGATCTTGGTCTCTGTCTTTGTTGTAGGCTTGTTCTTTCATGTGTGTGATCTTTGATCTTGAGCCTTTGTCATGGTCTTTCGACTTCGTCTTTGATTTTGAGATCTCTAAATCTTTGCCTTGTTTGTCTTGATCGTCTTTGCCACCTTGCGATCTTGTGTCTTGACCAACATGCTCATACTTTGCATCATCTTGAAAGCTTGCTAATAATCTCCCTCAAAGCTTGATTTCCGAGGAGTTATCTTTATTATCAGAGTATGCGAAAGTCTTTGTCTTTAATACTTGAGCTTTCTTGATACTTGAATCTTGATGCTTATAGTATGTCTTTGTAGTTTGAGCATGAGCATGTGGTAATGAATCCGACTTCAGCTGAAATGAGGCGGCAACACCGTCGTTTGTACCTGCATTTAAATGTTAGTGATAAACAACAGATATGGACGAATATGGCTTTGTCATTCGTCGAGATTCGGTTTCATTAACATCCGGTTCCGTGAGAACCGTTTTATAGTTATAAATATTGTACCTGTGATCAGGTAGGTTCAATTTAGAAGAACTTCCTTGACAGGGTTTCCAGCTCAAAGTGTTAGATCCTCTAACGCGTATGCATTAGATTCACCGTACTTGCTTGTTTTCAATACCGGAAGTCTCAAAGCAGACAACACAATATGAGTGAATCAGATAGCTACTATCTTTCTAATTGAGTCGTCAATTCATTTACTGGAACAAGTTTGATTCACATAGAATCCCACCATCGTTTCTTTCTAGTTGACACAAGTTTGATTCATATAGAATCGTGCAAGTCACCTACCAAGAGCTTGTTTGATGTTGGCTCAAGCAGGATTTCCATCTTCACGGTGAATACTTAAGTATCACTCGGATGTTCTGGCAAAATCACAAAGATAATGCGTAGGACTCTTGTTAACAGCTTGTGAACTTGATGATGTTCAACAAGTGTTTGTCATAGAACGTGTCCTAATGAGATTTATTTATTGATCTCTTGGCTCTAGACTCGATTAGTGCGTTTTGGTTTTAGTAATCGGAGGCTGGAGCAGACTGCCACCTATTCAATATCAACAATCTCGGAGTGAGATGTCAATAGATAACGTGTGTATCTCCGTGACAAATGAGACAAGTATATGTTGAGAGAAACTTGAATGGCTGGGAAGGGTTATGCATTGCATCACTAGGTCCATGACGTCTTTCTTCAATATCAGAATTCATCTTTGTGAAAACTGACAGATTATGTATTAACCCGGTTTCTGCCTAAAGTTGTATGGGGGGGGGCTTCTTTCTTTAGACCCTTTATCCTTACATTTCTTTTTCATTCTTCAACCCCTTCAATGCTTACCAAGACTTCATTACTAACACCTTGTTGTGATTGTTCCAGTGTTAGCCCAATCTTAGTTGGCATTATTCCCATATACTCATTCATCTCCAATCATACCTTTCTAATTATGGAGTGTCCTTGGGTAGATCCCTCCGGTTCTGGTTGGATCATAGGACTAATACCTAACCTAACCACCTTATGACTTCCAAAATCGTCGTGAATTAAGATGTTGTTGGGTATGAGATCGAACCATAAAACCTTTTCCGAATAGCACATTTTGAGTCGTTTAGATCACTTATTAATTTCAAGATTACATTTTAATTACATTTATCCCTTTATTTTAAATACTAATTCAATTAGTTTTTGAAATACCTTATGATTAAAATTTGTCATGAAAATTCTGTGGGAAAAATATTTCAGCATGAATTATATGGAACATTAACTTGCTCTCCCTCAATTTTATATATGTTTTGAGGGTTAGCATTGTTGAGCACACAATTTTAAAAGATTATGAATTGTCATTGAAGAATTCTTGAAAAATTATGCTCAACCACTTAATCATCTTATAACATACATTCTATTGAGTAGTCATCATTATTACTGAGTTGTTATTAAGAGATTTTTGATAATGTTTTGAATACATAAGAATTGTCGTGCGATGATGTATCTAAAATCATTAAAACTTTGTTTTTCCAAAAACTCTCCCTAAAACATTGACTCATTTTGAAAATGACACCAATTGTAGAAGAATTATCTTGTAAAACTCTATGAGGGATGGAGTGTTGAACACATAATTTTGCCAACGATCGATCAAGGAACACTAACGTTGAAAACCCGACAAGGTGATACTTCCCAGTTAGAGCAGAAAAAACGCGGCAAGCTCAGAGCGCGCGCTAGGCCATTCGGGAGGAGGTACATAACTCGTGGAGGCGGTATCATGCGAGAAGTCTATTTACCATGATGGGCTCTCCATACCGCCTGTTATGGTCAAAAGAGCGATGGTAGCTGGCGGATGTGGGTGTGGGGTGTGGGTTGTGGGGTCTTCAATGACCTTAACAAAGCATGTCCACAAGACTGCTATCTACTACCGGCAGATAGACTGGAAAGTGAGTCTTTATGACGGATACCCCTTCAGGTGCTTCTTGGACGCATAAAGAGGTATCACCAATCCAATATGGCCAGGATGACGAGGAAAGGACAGCCCTTTCACACAAGTCAAGGTGTCTATTGCTATACAAAGATGCCTTTTGGCCTAAAGAATGCGGGTGCCACCTACCAGCGACTGGTAGATAACGCGTTCGAGGGGCAAGTGGGCCGTAACCTGGAAGTCTATGTCGATGACCTTGTTATAAAGAGCCACACCGAAGACGAGTTGGTGAGCGGCATGTGTAGAAACTTTCGGGCACTGCGAAAAATCAAATATGAAGCTAAATCCTAAAAAAGCACTTTTGTGGGCTACAGAAGGCATTTCCTCAGATACTTGATAGAAAACTGACGGCATCAAGCCGTGTCCAGAGAAAAAAAACAAAAGCTGTCAGTAAAACTTCCTTCACCGCCGCACGATGGAGAAGTCCAGTCGTTAAATGGGAAGTTAGCCGGTTTTGAACGGTCTACTATCCAAGTCAGCAGACAAGTCACTCCCCTTGTTCAAAACGCTTAGGGGAAGTGTACGAAGAAGGGAGACGTTCCGTTGGTACTACAGCAGCAGAAGAAGCTTTCACCAGCTCATAGCAGCATTATCGCATCACGTACCACGCTAGTTGCACCCGACCAGGGGAGAGTTTGATTATGTATTATCCGCGACGCATGGGGAATTGCGCCGTGTACTGACAGATAGGGGACTCCGTACAACACCGGTATACTTCGTAAGTAAGCACTCAAGGGAAACGGAGATCAACTATAGCGCATGTGGAGAAGCTGATCTGGCGTAGTATTTGCAGCCAATAGGACTGCGCGATATTTCAGCGCACCCAATAATGGTAATCACAGATCAACCCATAAGACAGGTTTTCTCTAAACATGTGCTGTCGGGGGCGATTGGCAAAGTGGAGCGATGTTGCTCAGGGGAGACAGAAATCTTCTTATCAGACCACGCACACAGTGAAAGGACGAGACTGGCGGATTTCTCATTCAAGAAAACCATAAACCGATGCTGTACTCCCAGGAGCGAAGTAAAACTCCAAGGAACATGGATCTTTATTTCACGGAGGATCGTCATGCGTGACGGGTGGGTCGCAGGCTCATCCTCACTTACCCGGAAGGATTGGAATTCACTTACGCACTGCGCTTTGAATTCACAGCCACGGAACAACGTAGGCGGAGTACGAAGCCCTAATTGCGGGGACAACGCATTGCACAGCATCGAATGGGTATACGGTAACATAGAAGCAAAATGTGGACTCCTGTTTAGTAGCCAACCCATGGTCTAAAGAAGACAACATGATTCAATACCTCGGCAAGACCAAGTCGCAATCCAGGGCTGTGATAGATTCACCATTAGGCCAAGTTCCACCTAGGGGTGTCAACAAAAAAGCGGATGTACCTTAAGTAGATCGCATCCACAAGCTTCGCGCACCTATCAAAGCAGGTGTTGGTCGAAATCTTGAAGAACAAATCCATCGCGGAGATGGAGATATCTACGGTGATAGAAGAGCAGGATCCTACGTGGATGACCCCTATCATCGAATTCATAAGCAAGGGCACGCTCCCTCATGAACACAAAATAAAAGGATGCCGGCGAATAGCCGCACGGGCTGAGATTCAAAACTTCGAAATGGTGTCCTCTATCGACCGTTTCGTTCCTAATACAACCATGGCTCCGATGCGTCGGGGACTATTCTGGCAGACTATGTGCTCCGCGAGATTCTATGGGGTTTCGGCAGTATGCACTCTAGGACCACGATCTCTGTAGTAGCAGAGCCTTACGGTCTGGGTACTCTACTGGCCCCACTGCAACGCGACCGCGCAAGACTATGATAAAGAAGTGCAATGATTGCCAAGTACATAGACCAATCCCGCGCCAACCACAACAGGAGCTAACACCCATCACCATCACATATGGACATTCCAACAAGTGGGGTATCGAATCGCTGTAGATTTATCATAAAAGATGATATTCTGCTTTTTTAACTAGGATTGATTATTCTCTAGCATGTGTGTGTGTACACAAACAACACTATGCCTTATATAATTCGTAAACATTTGTTTTAATAGTCATCTAAATCACTCTCAATTAGATACTGTTGTTATCAGTCATCTAAACACTCTCAATTAGATACTGTTGTTGTTAGCTCATCTTGCTCTTGTGCAAAAGTAACAACCAGTCTCATACACAATATAAGATATACATGATGAATCCTTTGTTAAAACACAAGGTTTCCATCCATGTATTAAATTATCTCAAGTGAAATATATCATTTAAGACTTGCTTTAATGATGTATTGCATTGTGTTGGACTTAATTTCCGCATATGTTTATTTCATTAAACATTTATTCCAAGGTCGTTTGTTTTATTCTCTAAATTCCCAAGTTAAATTTCATTCCAACCTCAAGGATTAACATCTATCTTAGATGGAATGATACATTCACAACGTATGAATTTTAAGGAAAAACATAGTGCTCCCACTTGATGTCAGGTGTACTCAGAAGTTATCTTAATTTAATCAAAAATCATATTGTGATTAAACTTAAGATCTCAGCTCCTAGATGCATGATCCAATCCACACTTGGATTCTATTATCTTGTATACTTTATAAAGATTATTTTAAACTCATAACCCCTTTTGATTACACACCGTCCTCGCAAAAGGTAATCATTAAAGAAAAGAGTTATATAACTTAATTGTCATATTACAAATATAGATTCATAACCCCTTTTGATTACATATCGTCCTCGCAAGGTAATCATTAAGGAAAGAGTTATGACCCTTAATTCACCATATGTCAGATTCAAGAAAACCTATATGACAATTAGTTATCTTTATATAATTTGTGCATGTAGAAAAGAAAGATTTAATCATAGTCAATTGCTTGAGTAAGATTAAAAACTCTTGTTATTAGTCAGGCATTAATATGTATACAATTTTGTCCTTATAAGCCTTTCTTCAAAAGAAACTCATTCTGACCTTACATTTTACTGTTTGGTGAAAGATCAATCAAGCTTAAAACATTGATTGCCTTTTAAGAACTGCATCTTGTCATTCATAGTTCTAAGATATTTATCAGATTCAAGATGTGATAATTCATCTTATTAGTTAGCAGGTTTAAAAAGACCCTCTAACTTATATTCCTCATCATTGATATAAAAATATCACTTCATTGATGAGGCATCCTTACGGATTTATGAATGAGAGTTACATTATATTGTGGTTTAACATTTTCATGTTTAACCTTAGTATGACATCAGCAAGTGAATTCAGAAGGTTATGTATTTTGTTCTTGAATATTTTTAAGATTTATAGATACTCTCACTTACTTTTATAAGAAGAGATAATTATCTAAATACTAAGTATTTAAGCAACAATAAATTGTTCTTAATTGGGACAACAAAATACATTTTACAGTTCACATCTCTAGCTTGTTAATAATATGCTTCATAAGATTTTAACAAATTTCAGAACTTTAATCAAGACATAATGGGATTCATCCCAATCCGTAAATAGATAATGTCTTGAATACCGTCTAGTTTGAAACTATATTAAGTGTATCCATGACACACGCAAAATTCTGACCTTGATCGATTTGGAGGTAGAGTCATTTAAGTTATCAGAAATCAAACAATATGAATATAGTTTGTTTCAACACATTAGACATACCATAATAATGTGGTATTCTATGAATATTGAAATTGTGAGACTCCATCAGAATTCTCTAGATAACTTAATTCTCTTTTGATCAAATACTCACCAATTGGGTCGAGCAAAATTGAATAGAAAGTATTTTAAACCAAGTGCATGCTATAACGTATATATCTTTGAATAGTACAATAACTCTATGTTCATGTGTTTCAAGGAAACAGAACATGTCAAGTATACGTTATGAGTCTTTGAATAATTCAAGGACCTTATTGTTCATGTGTTAGTCAAGAAGACATAACAATTTTACTACTTACTTTATGTTATGAGTCATTGATAAATTCAAGGACTATATAATTATGTCTTAACAAGAACATAATTATTCTAACTAAAGTAATTATGAACGCAAGCTCTTGAGTTCAATAGTAATTTCAAATTAATTTTATACTTCATAATTATGATTATATAATTTAACCATAAGTCTATTGACTAAAACATGTAGTCAAAATGTTAAAGTAGCTTACTATTATATCTTGAAATTTAATTGTAATAGGACAACAAACATCTTGTGTGTTTAAGTCCTAGTAAAATGATTAGCTTCCTTACCTTGCGGTCAAGAGAAACCAATAATCATATTGTTATATGTTGTTCCTTGCACACACTTAAGATTTCTCCCACTTGTGTACGGGACAACATTATTTAATACAATACGACACGCGCTCAAAAGTACAAACAATATGATAATGTCATATATATTACAAGTAGATATCAAACCATAATTTTTAATGAGGAATTGTGGATTATTATTCTATAGATAACGCTTCGGAAAGCGACATCGAAAAGGCAACGTGTTATCTATAAAATAAAATGCAATTTTCATTAAACTACGGTCGTTCATATTCAGAAAGTAATGAATTATTTCAAAGCAAGCTAGAAATAATAAGGGCAACTAACAAAGAAATAAATCTTATAACTCCCACTGAAATTGATAACATTAGATGAATGTACTTTCAGTAATAAAACGCAAACTCCCACTAGATTTGTCAACACTGTAAGTGTTACATCACCAGTAGAAAGCAAATAGCGATTTAGTTACTTTCATACTTTTTTAGAATGCCTACAAGTATCAATGTACTTAGGTATTGAACATAGTATATGAAGTTTTACTTATGTAGATGATGGACTAGTCATTCATGCTTTCATTAACTTGAACATTTTAGCATGCAATTCCTCCTTAATCGGTCTGCCTAGCCACAAGGGTGTTTAGCACTATAAGAAATGAATCGAGTCCAAGAATATTTACCTAGAAGACCTGCTAGCAATTTTCTTTACTCGTTGCGGTTTAAACTCATACATTGTGACAAGTGCAAGATGTCGCTATTTTGGTGGCTATAGACAAAATGTACTCTAGTTACACAAAATATTTTATCTTTCAAAGATTTCAAAACCGGAAGAGGGTAATGAAAGATTAAAAGTGAGTTTATAATTTTCATTGGTAATACAAACATATGTGTTTTTTAAAATTGTACCTTATATGTTTACCTAGTATCTATACGCGGATATTATGATTTATATTTATATATAATACAAATATAATGAATAGCGCTCGATCAGATGAAAACCCCTTCTCCTCTAGAGGTTTGATTATAACAACTTAAAAGCCGAAGGTCTCCTAGAAGCAAGCTCTTTACTTTTAGTTAGGAGTAAGACTATCTACATTTTACCTCCTCATATCTTGTGGAAGACGAAACTTGATAACGTTACTTTACTTTACTTTATTTTACTTTTATATAATACAAATATACAATAGATGTAGTAAACATCGAAGTCTGAGTAAGAATTTAGTGGTTATTGAATGCTAAATTTAGAGAATATAATAATGTCATGAGCATGTTTAGTTCTCATCTTATGCCTTGGGTCCAAGGTCTGACCAAGCATACACGATTTAAGTCCACCAAACAAGAATGCGCAAAAATAGCCATAGGTCTGACTAGTGAACCAAATTTTCCATGGGTTGGAATGACCTTAAGGTTTGACCAAAGAGGCCAAACCAAATGCACGTGTTCTTGGTTGGCTGGCATAGACTTAAAATTTTCATTTGGGGTATTCACATAAATGTGTCAAAAGCGTGTACAAAGAGGCATGCAAACAACTTTGCAGCACTTATTTTTAAAACCTTTATAGTCGACATGACATTGTAGTGATATATTGGTTCCCGGTAACTCCAATCGAACGCGCAAAGAAGCGGAGAACCAGGTCAGCGCGAAACTTATTAAAAACCTGGATTCTTTAGGAATTTCCGCCTTAAACTTCTCTTATAGTTTGTTCTAATGGATAAACCGTACTTCCCAATAATCCATAATGTCCAGTTTTTATTAATCTAGAAATCAAGTTTCATAGTTTATAGTCTTATTAATTTTTTGAAAATCAAGTTTTCCACGGAACAACTAGCAGGTCACAATGAACATGTAATAGGCGTGTAATTAATAGACTTGTTTTTAATATCATTTTTCACTATAAGTATTAGTCGGTATTGCATACATATTAGGCGTGTAAACGAGTAGTCAAGTAAATATTATGCACATAAGAGACAAATACAAAAGAATGACATTAAATAAAACAAGTAAACATGTAAAATCCGAGTTCTCTAGCGAGTCTTCACCAATTGGAAAACCATAAGACCCTCACTAGGTTTTCATCAATGTGCCTAAATCGCCCCATTCATCACAAAAGTGATTGAGTAGGTCTTATGGCCGAAAAAAGAAACAAATCAAACTAAATATTTAAAAGATCTACTCGCCTTATTCAAAAAGATTTTATTAACATGTTTAAAAATTGAGATCTTTTATTTAAATAGTGTGATACACTTTCTATTAAAAAGCATAATTAAAAAGGAAACAAATTTTCTAAATTAACAATTTAATCATACTCTCTTTTTTAACCTATATTAACCTTTAATATTTATTCAAGATCTAGATATACATCTTTATTTAATTATGGCAAGGATTTGCATATCTTTGCCATATTTACAAGAATACAATAAATAAAGAAAGTAAACGTAGCGGATCTGGCAAAAAAATTAAATCTAGGCATGTAACTAGGCGTTTTATTTAATTTTAAGCGTGTAACCTATAATACCAAAACGAGTTGACTCATGATGTCACTGTTGGGATTTTACAAACTAGGTAACCAATTAGCTACGAGTACGCAGCGGAATGGATCTAGTTTTAGCATATAGATTAACACATAAATTAAACAAGTAATTTACTAACCTTTTATTTATTGATAAAAATCAATAAACTATCATTGGATCTTGATCTTGAAAACTTAGTGGTTGAGTTACCACCTCTACGGTTGCTCACACAACACGTCGAACAAGTACGCTAAAATGCTAGTCGTAACTTCACGAGCTCCAAACACCGATGGTGTATGCTTTATAAACTTGAACCGAAAATCAGAAACCCTAAATAGGGTGTTCACCGAATTCGGTTGGGGAAGGAAACCAAAACCCTAAATCGGTTGTTGTTGTTGTTGTCGCCATGGGGAGAACCAAAAACCACCGAACAACCCTAGATAAGGGTTTGTTGATATCGATCTAGTGGAGATCAAAAACCACCGAAAACCCTAATGGGTTGC
>BQNB010065280.1:4825-20410 GCA_026074375.1 Tanacetum coccineum | reverse complement strand
CCGAGCTTGGTCCTGGGTCAACACCCGGGGCGAGCTAACGGGTTTTCTGTCTTACTTGCAGATACTTAGGTGGATTACTCATCTAGAAGCGTGTGAACTCTCCTATTTCCTCTAGAACGGTAAATTACTTAAACACCAAACACCCCTCAATTTAAATACGAAATCTTGTTCACAAAATGTGGTTTTAGCATTAAGATTGTTTCATTTTTCATTTAAAAAAAACAGCTTCAAACAATTAAAAGATCTAGTATACTACTAATCCAAGATACAATTCAAAGCAATTATATAATTCTAATAAAAACCCTAAAGCCTAAACGCTAAAAAAATAAAGATTCAATCTTTTACAAAATAAAAGCCAAATAATAATAACCCATAAGTCACATGATTAAAAAACCCCAAATAAAAATTGGGGTTTGCTTATGTAACTATATAAAAAGTAAAAAAGTAAACTTTATGCAAGAAAGTATAAAGATTGATGAAAAGGGTTTTAATTTTACCTGGAATTAGGGCTCAAAATGATGTTAGGTATGTTTGGTTGGGATTGAGATCCTCTAATGTTTAACTCTCTCATCTTCTCTCATGTTAATGATAATATGAGATGAGACAAAATAGTAAATTATTTCCATTAATTAGTGGTGGTCCCATTTTATCATTTTCATGTTGTTGATTGGTTCAACTTGACCAACATGAGAGGATAAACTTGAGAGGATCCTCATCCGTTTGGTTGGGTATACCTGGGGAAATTCATATGCATATCCATTTAAAAGTCTATGAATCGTTAAAACGAGGGAATTAAAATGGTTTTGAAAATTGAAATATATTTTTAGTTGTTTTTTTTCTTTTTTTTCTTTTTTTTTTAAATAAAAGGATATCCGTAATTAAGGGTGTTAGTCGGGTTGGGTTAGTCACGTTTGGGTCGGGTCAAGCTTAAAAGTTTCATACCCGAAACCGACTTTATTTGAATTCGGGTTAGTAGCATTCGTGTCAATTCGGGTCAGGTCAACTCGGGTCGGGTCCGTTCGGGTTTGGGTCAACCCGAATATGAGTAAAACGTAATAAAATTGTTTTTTTACTCGTTTAAATGAAAATTTAAAAAATTTATACTAAAAAAAATATTTATTCAGGTCAATCGGGTCACCGAGTTACCAAAAACTTTCAACCCGATACCCGACCCTATTTAGTATTCGGGTTACTCGGGTTGACCCAAATAAATTTTTTTACCCGCGTAACCCGACCCGCATAGGCTTAATCGAGGTCAGGTCGGGTTTTTTTTACACCCCTATCCGTCACCCCCAAAAAATTGCAATAATAAACATGACATATTTCAAAATATTATGAATTTCTGTCGACCAAACATGCGTAGGCATTTTAAATTCCGAAATTTTTAATTCTTTAAAAATTTAAATTTTTTTAAATTTTAAATTCACGAATTAAGAAATTTGTAAAGATTATTACACACAGTGAGTGTGTTTTTGTGTGTAAAAGAGAGTTTGAATTTTGAAGTGGCGGTCAAATGGTTTTGATAAATTGGGATATTGTGGTTTTAGTCCTTCAAGTGTACTAGGTTTGACACTATTGATCCTTACAAAATGATAACTGCAACATAAAATAAGAGTATATATGCAGGGGTGGAACTAGGGGTGTCCGGCGGTGTCACATGACCCGATGAAGTGTTTTGTAGTGTTAATTTTCTTAGAAAAGCGCAGGTTCTCCTAAATGCACCCATCCGAAAGAAATTGTGTTCTAGTGCTTGCTTAATTAGTCCACTAACATGTGAAAAGTAAACTTATTTATTGTTCAAGTCAATTTAATTTAATTAGAAAAAATTTGTGTACTCAGTCCCTTTTGGTTCTGGTTTCGTCATTGATATTAGGCTGGTTTTATCCATCACCTTTAAAAACACTTCCTCACCGGACACATTAGCGTCACATCAGCTTTCTCTATCCTGCTTTTCATCCTCACTCCCTCTCACAATTCACTTTTATGAGTCACTGAAACCCTCACCGGACATACCATTTAATTAAATACTCACTTTATACAAATATACCTCACAAAATTACCCACTCACACTCGCAATCAATTAAATAAATAAAAGGTTTCACAATGCCCCAAAAGTGTTTGGGTCACCATCTTGACTCTTTTTTGTTCATACTAACGCGTGAGTGGAGTTGCTTTTATTGGGCCTCACGATTGATTCAAGCTCACGACTTCAGTCACGGAGGGTTGGTCACGATCGATATTTCCAGCCTTATACATTTCTTTGATACTATGACAGAAAATCATAAATCAAACACTCAGTTTTTTTAACCTAATATGCTCTTTATTACTCCCTCCGTCTCATAATTATAATCCACTGACAAAAAACATGCAGTTTAAGAAAAGCATTACTATTACAGCTTTCTCTCTTACTTTTTTCATAATGACAGTTTTACCCTTAACCAATTAATTTATAACTTCTTTAAATTTTGTAATTATTACCTCAAGTGAGGATGATATGGTAAACTTAATTTAACTTTCCTATCTATTTTTTAAAGTGGACAATTAATTTGAGACAAATAATTTTGAGACGGAGGGAGTAATTCTCTTCGACCGAAACAAGCATGGTTGAATCAAGCTGGAAAAACCCCTCTACTTTGGAGACAAAGGCGAGGGTTCGATCCTCACTCCCTGCAAAAATGGTCGGTTTCAGGTAGAGGTAAGGATGTCTACATCTCACCTCATCCATACCACGTGGAAGACAGGATTTGGGTACCGTTGATTTATTAGTTCTCTTCGACTTAAATTCTCAAGTCTTTTTTAACAACCAAACCCGTTAAAAAGAAACAAAACGGACACAAGAAACCAGAAAAGAAATCAAGGGTCATCAACGTTTTCCATCCGTTTCAAGAAATATGTCAGCAAAAATTGTTGTCATGGAACCAAAAGCCAAGATAAACTGTTTTAACCTCCATGACAACATCTACAAGTTATAGATTGGCCACATAGCTAGCTTACATAAAGAAAATAACTTATCCTCCCTCGTTTATATTCACTCCTAATTTTGAAGCCTGGTAGAACGCCTTGTACCCGTCACAATTATCTTTGACTTCTTTGTGTTTTTGTCTTGACTGTTACTTTTTGCAGTTGAGGTTTTCTCCTTTGACTGCTTTGTTTTTTCAGCTTGACTGGGGTCTTCTCATTTTCTGTGGGGCTGTCTAGTGTTGTTTTGCGCTTCTTTCGTGCCATTGAGGCCTTGACTATGTAAACCTGTGGAAGCATCAAGCCTGGAACCTCTTAAGAAAGTTTTAAGTAGGTACTTTTTTGTATATGGATCAAGCATGGAAGCATCAAGCAAGTTGGGCAACAAATCAAAATGGAAAGATCAAAACAGGTAGTTTTTTGTCAATGGATCAAAATGAATAAGCACATGTCGACCATTAAAAAAGGTTTTACTCATTAAAACCGCTTTGACAACTCTATACTCCTTTGAGCCATTTTGAGTATTTTACATAGCTAAACCTTCTTATATCACCAATTTGTTTAGCTAAATCTTTCAATTATACACTGATTAGAAATAAAACCATTATCCAACAACGCTATTTATTAGTAAGTGGGAAGACCTTTACAATGAATTTGGTCCAGTGGTAAGTGAGTTCCCCACTAACCGAAAGGTTGTGGGTTCAAGCCTCGCTGGAGGCATGTGTGAAATATATATTTGTGATAGAAAAATTGCCGTTCAAAAAAAAAAATAATAAATAGATAAAAATAAAAATACCCAAAATCTTGTTGGGTTTATTGGTTCAAATGCAAAGGGTTCGCATTTAAAAAATGTACCTTAAATCTTCTTTGCTCAATCAATTCAAATACCAAAGCATCACCATCATCAATTTTATGTTCTAGTGCAAATGCTCTCCATCCGGCACTGAGTCCAGTTCTGCTGCTAATAAACAAAGCCTCGAATTCATCGCCATTCTCATCTTCTAATACTATATTCACCGTTGACTTTGGAAGATGGGCCTTACAGAATCTTTGAGGTAGTCGAATGTAAAATTAACCAAAAAGGCAGACATACTTTAATTAGCTTTTATATATGTTGCGATAGGTATAAGCTTTAAATAACAACTTAACTACGGTATGTATGTGATTTGCACACACCCTTTCTACGCATTATAAGAAAGTATATACAACATGTCAAAGGTGACCACACTTATAAGTTGTAATCGTGTAAAAATAAATTCAAAGTGATATAAAAATTCAGTACCAATTTTGAGTCTTGTAATATCAGAAAAAATCTTCATGGTTGTAAGAAAGGCTTGTAAATTTAAACAAAGTTGTGTTTTTTCACATTACTTACCGGAAACATTTTTTCTAAAACTACAAGCACAATATGTAGGCTTTTAATATATATAGCTTCCCCAATTATTAAATATATACTACAATTTAACACATTGATAGCTGTGAAACTTTGACATAACTTTATACAATTTGTCAATCTTTATGCTATGTAAGTAAAAGTGTGTTAAATATCCGTTGCAATGTTCCTATAACTTGATAAAAAAATTGCTCATTTCACCACTTACCAACCAAAAGCAACTGTAAACATGAGAACGGAGCATTGACTTGACAAAAGATGGATAGTCAGACTGCAGATTGCTTTGAAGTTTCTCTGCAGACTTAATTGCTTGAACCCTTTTTCCATACGAAGCCAATCTGCATTCTTCTAGCGGTCTTGCGATGTAACTGAAAATGTATATCATCCTTGTGAGCCATAGCATTTATGTGCCATAAGGTAATAAAAAAATTACTATATGACATTCGAACCTTGTCCATGAGGCATCGAACTTTGATCTCCTCCTGACATTTGGGAGACCTATATCAACCTGTAGTTACATGAAATTTAGAAAGAGGTTTTAAACATCATATAAGAACTACGGAGTAATATTTATCACAGATAAATATTAGTCTTTTAGGATTAGTAGAAGTTTATCAAGGACTCGAGGTAAAAATTTCATACATAAGTGCACACTGAATACACAATTCGGTTGCCATATATCAGATATAAGTTTTTGCGAGTGGCGTTGGACTAGAACTACTATATCTTTATTAACCATGGCACGTTTCGTTCAGTATGGCACAGAAACAAATAGCTCTGCAGCTCTCTTTCGAAGCTAAAAGGCTTTCATCATAGTTACAATGCATCCATGTTCTATAACGAGTTATAGAGAAATTCCTATCTCTTGACCACTTTGAACACATAAGGTTGCAACTTAATAACAATTACTCCATATAACTATAGGTTAAGTATCAGAAGTTACAGCAAATTTAATGCTACGTTTTCCTATTACATCTGCAAAAGTAATTAATAAAATAATATACTTGTTCTCTTCTCTATCCGATATAACAAATCTTGTTATTCAATAAACGACATTAATGTCAAACTTACTTCATCTTGATACGAAATAATGGGGTTGCGTGCACGTGTTGAGCGCCTTGGTTCTACTATTTCTGCATTCCTTATTTTTGGTTTAACCTCACGTTGCTGCTTAAAACATATAAGAAATGTGTCATATAAGCACTCAAATTGTCACAGAAGTTGACTATAAGTATGAGAAATACACTACCTTGGACTTCTTCTCAGATTTTGAAAGATCTGATAGGTTTCTAGATATCTTCAAGATTCCCAGTTCCTTCAAAAACAATCAGAAAATCATAAGATCATACTATACCAAACTGCGCAGGAACTTCACAATTTAAAAAACGAACCACATATGTTAATATTGCTAAGTTAATTAATTTACAGCTACAGGGATGAGCGTAAATACGTGAACACTGAGCAGTTTTTGACCATACTTTCCTTAAAGTTGAATTACCTCAAATCTCTTTTTGTTCTCAAGTAGTTGTTGCTTACGAGCGTCCTCATAACTGTTGGTTGTGATCTCCTCAGCCATCAAATCACCTGTTGCTGTATTGAAAAATTACAATTCTATAATAGCGTAAAAGCCTAGAAAGACCATCTTATTCGTTTATATAGAATATACGGCATATAGAAAGTAACCCACATAACACGTAACTATTGCACGTGTGCATATCTGCCCCAAGAGCACGAAGCTGTTCAGACTTCAGATTCAGATTCAACGTTCATATATACTGAATCAACTTCAAACGTATAACAAATTTGTACAAAAACTAGCTCTCGAAAATACCATAAAAATCACCGTCTTTGACTCCAAACTTGGTTAAATCAAGTTTCTGAAAATCAATCACTATGTTAATTTGGAAGTGATTATCGGGTTCTTGCATTTTCACGTGGCAATTAGAATTAATCAGCTTCTAGCGAGCAGGTATTATAAAACTGGTTATAAAAAATCCAATTAATCAGTTTACGAGTAGCTAGAACAACAAAACTTACTACGAATATCTTTAGAGAACCGGAGATTTTCATACACTCAAATAACAAGCATTAGCACATACAAACACCGTATCCGACAACCTATTTTATTACAACTAATCATAGATTTATGCATACTCCATATTTCCATATCAGAAACATCTTGGGATGGCCAGAAAAGAATCCAAAAACGGCTACGGGAATACCAGTCAAGCCGCGCACATCAGAGCCAAAAAAGGCTGGACATTTATACCCGTTTACTTTCCAAACACAATGGCAAACACCTCTCAATTTAAATATGAAATCTTATTCACAAAATGTGGTTTTAGCATCAAAATTGCTTCATTTTTAATTTAAATAAGCTAGATATTTATTAAAAAAAAACAGCTTCAAACTAATTAAAGATCCATTCCTACTAATCCAAGATACAATTCAAAGCAAGTATATAATAATAATAATAGAACCCTAAATCCTAAACGCTAAAAAAACAATAAAGATTCAATCTTTTACAAAATAAAACCCAAATAATAATTAACCCTTAAGTCGCATGATAAAAAAACCCCAAATAAAAAATTGGGGTTTGCTTATATAACTATATATAAAGAAAAAAAAAGAAAACTTTATGCAAGAAAGTAAAAAGATTGATGAAAAGGGTTTTAATTTTACCTGGAATTAGGGCTCAAAATGATGTTAAGGAATTTGTAAAGATTATTACACACAGTGAGTGTGTGTTGTGTGTGTGAGTTTGAATTTTGAAGTGGCGGTCAAATGGTTTTGATAAAATGGGATATTGTGGTTTTAGTCCTTCAAGTGTACTAGGTTTGACACTATTGATTCTTACAAAAATTAAAAGAGCAATGAGTAATAAATGGAGTAATGGACCTTATTTTTATGACAAGGTTATGTATATACGAGGCTGGGATACACCCGTGCGTTGCACTAGACTTGGTTTTGTGGAAAATCGAACTATTAAATTAACACACTAATTAATTGAGCCAATTTTTTTCCTCAACGTTTGTTCCAAACCCACCTGAAAGTTTAACCTTCAAATCATGTCGCCTATTTAAGTTTTTTTTCAACTATATTTTGCGTTCATACCCGTGTAGGCCAATTTTGTTAAGTCGGTTAACATCTTGCCATCGTGCGTCGAAGGTTAGGTTAGAGTGATATTAACATAGTGAAGAAGTTACCCGAATTTGTAAAAACACACATATGTTTTCATGAGTAAATGGCCAAAGCATAATTGCAAGTAGGACATTTGAAAGATGAAGCTCCAGTGTTATGGTACGCAATATTAATACCTTGTAAATTGTAAATTTATGATGAGCGGTGATAAATATGTATACACATCTATGATCGTTTTATAACTAACATGAACTGACCGTAATTATGTTTGAAGAAATAAATTACCATATTATCTGCTAATAGTGAATGACTTTCATAAAAACACCCTTTTCCATGAACATATGTAATGGAATTAGATGGGAGATCTAACTCCCATATTGGCTACCAATGCTAATCAACACTTTAGACGCTTGGAGCCAAGTAACCTCTGGTATATCGTAGCTTTAATTTTGTCCCTCATATGTACAACACATCTTTTTTACGGATTAATATCAACCCCAATTAGATAAGATGTCACATAGTGATCAATATAATGTTGTATTGGTTGTTATTCTCTTTTTAGCATAAATTTAATAACATGCAGGCATTTACCATTGCGGACTACAAAATAAGCAAAAGTAACAGTTAAAGAAGAGATAAAAGCAAAAAATAACACATAAAACATCAAGATGGGAACTTTCTTGAACTTCTAGTCCTTATGGTGTATATTCATCGATCAAATCGGCACTTTGTCAATTATGGTTGTGCTTGTGATATGAGCCATGGTCATGCCCGTAGATGAACCTTGTTGAACCCTCAGTGTACACATGTGTTTCTTCATTTAATCTGCAAACATACGTTGAACCATTATCTGTTAATGAATAAAACATAGACCACTGTAAAAATAAAAAACAAAAACACTCTAGTTAGCTCTTACGATTTCCGGACAACTTTGCTCAAGGTAGAAGCTGAAACAAATGTTTTGCCGTCAAGGTATATGTTTTGAGTTGTGATGTTGCTTCAAATATGCGATTGAGGTACAAATGAAAGTGGTATTTATAAGCTCTTATTTATTGTAACTTTACAAATTCTGTAACTCATAATTTATTGTCATTACTCACTAAAGAAGTTGTAACATTGTAATAGTGGTGATCATAATGACATCATTATATTATAAAAGATCCAGTTTGTGGATCATCAATGTCAGTCTTTATGACTTAAAGTCATTTAAATCCACGCCTGTATAGCTCCTCCCAAATCAATACATAATGCAGTACCATCAGTTACAACAACATTTACAACCACAATGAATATTCAGTATTTATGATTCAGCCATCTCAAGAGTCTCGCAAGTTACAATTGAGGTTTGTTTTAGTTATATCTGAGCTTTTTATATAAATTAAAGGTATAGTTATAATTGATTGTAATTAAAATGATGATTTTCAATTGTTTCTAGGGCTTTTTGGGTTCAAGGGGTTATAATTTAACCCAATCCAGTTCTTGATGTTTGTCAATGATAACAAGGTATATTCTTTTTATTTTTATATAAAGGTCTAATCTTGGTGCTTTGTTTCTATAAAGATTGTTTCTAAACATGAAAGACAGTAATTGTTTGGTTAAAGTTTGGTTTGAGATTAAAATTTCAGCTTTTTATGGTCATGGTTTTACAATCCAAACTCCCATACATACATTAGTATTATTTGATATACAACATATTTGTATCTCACCGATCAAGTATATAGATTGCAATTGAGGAAGATGAGGCAATTGATAGGCCTCAGGGAATCGAGTGATGAAGTTGCAGCAACAAAAGCCAAACCACAAAGGGCAAACATTCAGGTTTGTTACTCATTATTATGAAGACACCAGCTGATGAAAATGTTTTGTCATACCAAAAGTTTGTTAAGTTTGCTTTAGATGAAACTAAGTTGTCTACTAAAAGTTTGGTTCCTTCTTATTTGCAGGTAATTATTTTTTATGTTGCTGTTAATTGTTGTATTCTGCAATTTGTTACATTTATGTGGTGTGTGTTTAAATTGAGGTTCAGATCGAGTTGCTTCCAGCTTTGCCTTTATATGAAGTCCAAAGTCAAAACCGTTGATTCTTATGAACTCCAGTTTTGACTTTGTATAAATTAGAGAGTGTGAATTGATTCATGTTCTATATTAGATTTTGGTAACTATAGTAAACTTAGGATAAACATATAATGGTTGCTGATTATGACATTTAACTTGAGACGATTCAGTCATCAAAGTTTCGTCCTGTTATCATTTGAATTGATCAAATATATATTTAGTTCAATCAAAATTATATACTGAAAAATATAGCAGGGATGGCATATTGTGTCAATTTGGCCATTTGGGTACAAATCACCATTTTTATTGTAGAGGTCAAAGCCGACTACATAATCCGATTATGAATTAAAAGAAGTGTCTCCACAGTTGAAACTGAAATTTCAGAAGTACTGTTTTAATATTAAAAGTAAATAGCATGTTGGTTTTTTGCTTGCTTTTAGGTTCTCATTAGCTGTTGAAACTCCCTGTTGTTTTGAATATGATGGTTATGTGATTTGAGTGATGATGATTTTCATAGAAGCAATTGTCTACCGTAAATGGACATCAAAGAATACTAAGACCATAATATCAACCAAATACTGTTGCATACTCATTAATAAACATGTATGTCGTTTACAAGATTCCAATATTCACCAAATACACTATATTGTCACATATACTGATTCATCGCTACTCTTTAGGGCACTCCAATACAAGCAAATATGGACTTAAAAGATGCCGAATACTTCCATCAGCTTCTCCGGCTATAGAAAGTGTATCGTTTTTTGGGTTTTAGTTGCGAGCCCACAGACCCCTGGGAACGCACACTTTCGACTCCAATAACTCTGAATATTGGCTGATATCTTCAACTAGAAGAAATATCAAACATTGGCTTTCCAGAGCATTACTTCAACTTCGCTGCCTATAACGAATTGTCAGCCCGAGCAACTGCCAGGAATCCAATCCTAACAGGTACCACTGTTTTTTTATGATTGATAGCAACATAATACATAAACACTTTTCTTGATAAACAAACAGACTATATCGGTCGTATCCGAGCAGTTGGGAGAATCATCACAATAGGACACGCAATCACATCCCGTAAGCACCGAAGGGTAATCGACATTGAAAATATAAGGTAACCATACTAAAAGAAACAATTATATGTCATACATACAAAAACCTGCTTTCTGAAAAGGTTTAAACTACCTACAGTGGCACCACAATCGAATTCACTCTCTGGAAATGGCGCAAAATTTTAATGTATCTAAGTATGACTCAATGGAGAAGCCAGTCATCATTGTTGTCAGTTCATGCTATATCAATCGTTACAACGGTACATATTCTAATTTTTACAATCCTCTTTAATTTACCGTCTCACATTTATTAATGTAAACCCAATCAACCTTAACATAGGTTTGCATCTTTTGGAAACTTCCGCAACGCATTATTACCTAAATCCAAACATCCCAGAAACCTACCAGATCAGACAACTGTAAGTATTAAAAAACAAAATAATATTTCCTTGAGCTAACAATTAACAATAACCACTAAATAATGCAGATATCCACAACTTCCACCCATGGGACCAATCCTGAATATCAACCACCAACAAGAAGAGGATCCAGAAAGGGAAAGATTCAGAAGCCGATTTCCGTTAGCCACGCTTCTCCAAATAGATCCACAAAATTACCAAGTATGTACTGTCAAACTGATCCATAATCCTTAGAAATAATAATATACGCGCATACTAATAACAACAACATTTGACAGCGAATCTGATTTATCACGGAAGCTACCATCTTTACTATCAGCACACAACGGCGTTCGTATTACGAAAAGTGCTCCATATGTGGAAAGAAGTTAATTGAAGAACAACCATTACCAAAATGCAAGAACCACGAACCACAAACAGCACAAGTGTACATGTAACTAATATCAGGCTCATTTCAAGCTCTTAAGATTAGGCTACTTCGCAGTATTTCTATTGAATCAAGTGATGGTATGCAGGTACTCTTGTAAATAGATGGTTGTTTATCAAAGTGTGTAACCGTATATTAATTGGAAGATGGTAAAAATCTTTGTCGGACGTTGTCGCCCGTTCTACTGACATCACAACTTCTGATAATCACTTTTCAGACATGGTAAGGTCAACAAACACTTCCTAAATACTGAACCTCAGAACTGTTAATATGCTTCAAAATAAGCAGACCCAATTCTTTTACACTACCGGAGCTTGAAAAAATGAGAGCTGAGAACTATATTAGTCGGACAAGCAAGAACCTGATTTGGTTTCTAAAATTGTTTAAATTATTTGCAGGCTTTGTTATTTGGTGCAAGAAATGCTACACTAGATGAAAATATGGGAGTGCCACTCGCATAGAACCACTTTGAAAAAGGATTTACACAACGATTACTAGCAGTGAGATAGGGATTTATTCATATGGTCAAAAAATGACTATATAATGTGAAAAAGCTATGCATTGGTGGTGCACAAGGTGTAACCGTCATAAGCCAAGGGAACTGACACAAAGGCGAGCATGGTGTAGCCAAAGAGGCAACCCACAGAAATCAAGTTGAAAAGTCAGAGTGGTGTAAATGGACATGGAGATCGAAAGGAGATCTGATGATGAATGAAGCCTTTTTTTGTGAGTTCAAGGAACCCACATCGGGCTCATCATTATAAGGGTTACACGTTGATAAAAGCTGAACCGGCTCATAGGGTTCACGAGCATATCCAAACTTAAACATTCTGAAAATATATACAGTAGTTCAACACCTTTGTTTTGGAACTACTCGGTGCACAAAAAGGGTCTTCTTATACAGTAGTTCTGTTGCTTTGTTTTGGAATCTTCCAGCAAATATTTGTCTGAAATCTTCTAGACAACTTTAATAGTGAAGCATATTAACAGAACTACTGTACAAATGCTTAGCTTAAACTGTTTAACATTAACTATAGTATGAACTGAGTTTAAACATATACCTGTTTATATTTTAACATATATTATAATACCTATAATGTCTCTTTTACATATTGATATGCTTTAGATCTAAAATTGCAAATGAGCATGGTTAAAACGTGCTTTACAATGATGATCAGGTGTTGTAGGTGCACTGCAACAGCTTTTGAGTCATGTGGAGTTTATAAACTTGCTGCATAACCAGATGATCAGTATTAGAGTATCAGAATATTTTGTTGCACTCTAAGTTGTTTTAGAAATAGTCTTACACGGTTATTGGAGACGCCGATGGTTACTGGTTGAAAGGGACGTCGATGGTTCCTGTTTGAATGACAGAGGCTTAAAAGGGTATTGGAGATTGTTCTAACAAAAATAAAGGGAATCACAGTGGTGGATATAACATAACAGAAAGGGGTATAAAGTAAGAGAACATTTAACAAGAAAATCCAATCAGAATAATTAGAGCAACTGTTATGGAACTATGAATATCACTAACCATAGAACTTGTTCGGACTATGTTGGCGCGATTTAAAAACACAAATATCCCACAAGTACCAATCAAAATCATAAGGAACTTACAAATTCCAATTAAATGGTCATGGAAGTCACTTGGAACTTGCATACAAATAGCGTTTATAACAACGACACCCACACCTTTCGACTATCTGAACGTTAGTCACTACAAACCAAGTTAGTTCTATGCACCTTTTGGTGAAAAATAAGATTCTACAACAAAATCCTTGTTCATAAGAGCGTACCTTTCGACCTAACTCTTGACATCAGTCGTTACTGAGAAGTTTTAGCTTGTTTCTTCCATATGTGTCAGTATGAAATATCAACATACATTACGTACGCACAATAAATATTACGAAACCAAACATACTCAATAAAGACATGAACAAAACCATTCTCGACCTCAAACACAGATCAAATCATGATCTCATCAACAACTGATAATTTAGACAAGTATTGATCAAAGCATCAACTCCTAAGCAACCATCAATGCGACAAACACAACTACGAGTCTAACGATCAAACATACTAAGAGTCTAAACAATCCATATCAATAATTTACATGGTTCCAAACAAGTAATAAAAATTACTTCATTATCATATTAATCAAATACCAAGATCCAACTTGAATATGAGACATAAACATTCTGAAATATAAAATAAAGTTACTCAAAGCAAGATTACAATAAGTAAAGAGGAAGGATTAAAGCAACCTTCAAGCCTCCAATCGACTATACACCTCTAAACAACCCGGAAAATCATATCAAAGCATCTTTTTCAGCCCTTGAACAATCTTCACGAATTTGGGAGAGGTTTCTGGTCTTTTGGGTTAGATATGGTGGAGGAGATTTGGAATTGGATGAAGGGGGGTGGAATAGCTATATGAAAACAAAGGCATATGGCCTCTATTTATACTAGAAAGTCCCCTTGGCCTCCAAGCATATTTCTTGGGCATAAAGGGTCATGAATCTTTCAGAATAATCAGTTATGAGGGGACTTGATTGGACTTGAGGCGGTTGGCATCATAAAATGGTGAATTAATGTACTTGAAAAGGTCAACGGAGCCTCTGCCGGGGGACACGGGCTTCTGCCGGGCGGCTAGCCACACGACCAAAAATATATTTTTATTGATTTTGCGTATTACCTTCTCGTTTGAGTCGTGCTTGGTCATGGGTCATTATACATCAATAAAACTTCATTTAAACTCTATCTTGGGCCTTGGAAGCTTGTATGGTTCAATCTTTTGCTCTTGAAATGCTTCCCGAGCTTGTTCTTGATGTGGGATTCTTCGTGCTTGTACTAAACTTCATTTTTACTTCTTTTCTTCGTATTTTTCTTGCTTCTCTTATACTTGGCTACAAATATACTTGCAAACACACTTTGGTACAATTAAGTAACAAAAGTATATAAAAATAGCCAAATAACATATACAAAAGTACGAATAACGCTACTAAAACATACTCAATTTGAGCGTTATCAAATTCCCCCACACTTAAGTTATGCTCGCCCTCGAGCAGGAAAAAGAAAATTTGCTTGCCCTCAAGCAAATATAAAAAAATAAATCTAAAAAGAAAATACCTAAATGGAAAAAAAATAAAAAACTTTTTTTTAAATATCGACATATTTTTGTTTTTTTTATAAATGAGCGCAAAAGGCGCAAACACCCCCTCCCCCCACATACACTTAAGGGTTTGCTTTTCCTCAAGCAAATTAAAAAAAAGAAAGATAAAAACAAAACAAAAACCGATGGGGCGTAAGCACCAAGTGTACACATCTAAAGGGGACTTTTATTGGGTTACAATGTTAGGCTTCGGGTTAGTAAAGGGTATGGATAAGGCATGGGATTCTTTATTGGTAAGGGTGTATCACGAACATTTTAAGTCAAAAGTCTAAGTCCTAATGATGCTAGTTACCCATCAAACCGCAAACCCCGGAAACGATTATAGTTACAAACTCCTCATCAACATACATCGATAACCATATAAGTATACCACGTCTTAGCACATTGGCTAATCGATATCTCAAAAACGTCCTCTTCCTTCATCTACATAATAATTTATAGCTCATTGGCTATTTTTGTCATCACAATTTTTCGATGACTTATTCATTTTTTTTCTTTTTTTTTCAACCTCTTTTTTTCACCTTTTTTTTCATACATCACATCTCCCCCACACTCCGCATAAACATACACCACAAAAATACAAATAAGAAGCTGCAGTCTCCGTCTTTGTCGGAATGGCACACACAAAGGCGAAGTGTGGCAAACTCATAATCGTCAAAAACAATCCATCAAACCAAGCAACTAGCAACCCTACGTTTAGACTTTGACTACTGGTTAGGCTAAGGTTTAAAGTTAAATATTTTTTATTATTTTTTATTTTTTTATGGATTTTATCAAACGAACAAGATGGCTCAATGGGTGTTCTAAGGGTATCTAACACTAAAAGTAAGTGCTAACAAAGGGTTAATTTTGGTGGTTAGCTAAAAGTAAACAGAAAAGGCTATTTGGTTAAATCCTAAGGTGCCTCTTTATCACGCATATACACTTATCATCACACGAATGTGATCTCACTGCGGTATTCGTAAT
>BQNB010065279.1:0-34999 GCA_026074375.1 Tanacetum coccineum | reverse complement strand
CAAATGGATATGGGTGATTTGGCTATAAAAAAAGCGAGCGTAATTGGCTTACTCAAAAAAAATATGGGCATTCATGAGTAAAAGTGAAGTTTGGCAAACTTCATTTGGTATTTGTATTTCATTATTGCTGTTTAAGTCAATAACGTGGAACTCTTCATATTGTATGTACTAGTTATAAGTCTCGTGCACGCACGAGGTATGTTGATCCCAAGCCTTGATCGATTCTTTACCTTGTAAAGTGTATGTTACCTTGGATGAATCCAAAATAACAATGGTAGAGACTTTGTTTGTATATCAAAGTGTATGCGGAATCTACACTTCAATACTCTAGAAGTATTAATCAATGAAACAGTACTAAACAATGAACAATGAATAAAACACAAAATGCTTCAATATTATTAATGATAATACGAGTACTCTTGCTTAGTACTAGGGTTTACAACCTTGAAGCTATATGTTCTTTCTCTAAGATGTATATCTGTCTCTTAAGTATATATAAAACCTTAACCTAGGATCTCCTTTTATACACCACAAGGAGTCCTTTACAAGATAACTACCGAACTTTTAGGATCAATTACAATTATAATCATATACGAATCTTCCTAAAATATATAAGATATACATTCCATATTTATCTCTTTGCATCCTTATCTCCAAGTCAGCAGCATTAACCATCAGCAGTATTAACTTTTCTTCTAGCAGTATTAACTAACACTGGCAGTACTAAGTTTGTACTGGCAGTACTAACTCCATTAGTACTGTTAGTTATACCTTGGCAGTATTAACTCTTGATGAAGATTTATTCCCAACAATCCTCCCCTAAACTTGTGATTTACCTTCAAATCATCAAGTTTCTTCTAGATTAAATCTTCTTGTCTTCTGATGATGATTCTTTCAAACACTTATCTACTTCTTCACTTGTGATCTGATGAACTTTAGATGATATCATATTTGGCTCTACAAAGAAGTCATTATGTATAGAGTTTGAGAAGATGATGCATAAGAAGTTTCAAATGAGTTTTATGGGTGAACTCACATTCTTCTTAGGACTGCAAGCAAAAGGAGGATGGGATTTTTATCAGTCAAGACAAGTATGTGACTGAGATTTTGAAGAAATTTGGTTTTTTATGTCAAGACAGCAAGTACACCTATGGAAACTCGAAAGCCTTTGCTCAAGGATGAAGATGGTGAAGAAGTAGATGTTTATTTATATAGATCAATGATTGGTTCATTAATGTATCTTACTTCTTCAAGACCTGATATTATGTTTGTAGTGTCTACTTGTTTTTGCCAGATCCAAGTCAACCAAAAGTGTCAATCTTCATGTTGTGGAAAAGAATTTTTAGGTCTTCAAAGGTCAACCAAATTAGGCCTTTGTATCCAAAAAATTCACCTTTTGATTTGTTAGCAGACATGTTGTGATTATGCTGGAGAATGCTTAGATAGGAAGTCCACAATCAGGGGTTGTCAATTTCTTGGGGGAATGGTAGAAAAAAAAAAATTTGAATTTTCATGGCAGAAAAACTGAAAGAGCAGTGGTTGCTAATCCACAAACAGAGGCCCTAAATATGTAAGCTGCTTCAACGTTGTTGTGCCAAGAGCTTTGGATTCAAAATCAATTGCTTGATTATGGGTATAACTTTATGCATACAAAGATCTATATTGATAATGAGAGTACTATATGCATAGTTAAGAACCATGTGTTTCATTAAAAAACAAAGCACATTCAGATTAGACATCACTTTATCAGAGATTCCAATGAAAAGAAGCTAATTCAAATGAACAAGATTCATACTGACAAGAATGTTGCATATTTGCTTACAAAAGCATTTGATGTAAGTAGATTTCAATATTTGATTGCTAGTATTGGAATGCTCAATATTTATAGTCTTGATTATGAAAATGGTGAGGTAAAAGAATAGAGAGAATTGGTGAGAATAAAAACAAAAAAAGAGACGTGTGATAAAAATAGATAGAGTGATTTGGTGAGTAAAAGAATAAAGAGAATTGGTGAGAATAAAAACAAAAAGAGAGATGTGTGATAAAAACACATAGAGTGATTTGGTGAGTAAAAGAATAGAGAGAATTTGTGAGATGAAAAACAGAAAGAGAGTTGTGTGAAATAAAAATAGATAGAGTGATTTGGTAAAAAAAAAATTAAGAGAAGTGGTGAGTTGAAAAACAGAAAGAGAGTTGTTTAAAAAATAGAAAGAGAGAAATGTGAGTAAAAAGAATTGAGAGAAATCAAACACAGATAGACAGATTTTGTGAGCTAAATTGTTAATTTGATGATGGAAAAGCTGATTAGAATAGAATTGGAGTTAATGCTGGTGATTGAAAGTTAATACTGCTAGGCATAAACTTATTGCTGCTAGGGAAAGTTAATGCTGCTAGGCATAAACTTACTGCTGCTAGGGAAAGTTAATGCTGCTAGGCATAAACTTACTGTTGCTAGGGAAAGTTAATGCTGCTAGGCATAAACTTACTGCTGCTGGGAAAGTTAATGCTGCTAGGCATAAACTTACTATTGCTGTTGAAAGTTATGTGTTTGGCTAAATTACAATACTGTTGGTGAACTTTAATGCTGTGTGGGAAGTTTTATAAATACTTCGATTAAGGGTTTCATACACTTATTTAATCGATTTTATTCTATTATTTATCTCTAATCACAAACCCTAATTAATTTAATTATTCATCATCAAAACCATACATAAATGACTACCCTACAGTGTGCTGATACTCATAATTTAGTCGCGTTTTTGGCTAAACTCGCTGAAAGTAAGGGGTTTGAATAAGTTGTTGATTTTCTGAATGCACACACCATAAAGTATGCTTTAACCATTAACCCACTATATATACTTCGTGTATTGAACAATTTTGGGCTACTATCAAGGTGAAAACGGTCAATGGGGAACAACAGTTACAAGCCCTAGTGGATGGGAAGAAGATAGTTGTTACTGAAGCATCTGTTAGAAGAGACCTTCAATTGGATGATGAGGAAGGTATGGACTGCTTGCCTAATGCTATCATTTTTGAAGAACTTACAATAATGGGGTATGAAAAACTTTCACAAAAGCTAACTTTCTATAAGGCATTCTTTTCCCTTCAATGGAAATTTCTTATTCATACTATTTTGCAATGCCTAAGTGCTAAGACTACTGCATGGAATGAATTTAGTAGCACTATGGCTTCTGCAATTATCTGTTTGGCCACAAACTAAAAGTTTAACTTTTCCAACTATATTTTTGAAAGCATGGTGAAGAACTTGGATAATGCTGGTAAATTCTTGATGTATCCAAGGTTTATACAAGTCTTTTTGGATAATCAATTGGAGGGGATGTCAAGTCATAAGAGGATTTATGTTACACCCTCTCACACAAAGAAGATTTTTGCTAACATGAGAAGGCAAGGAAAAGACTTTTCTAGAAGGGAAACACCCTTATTTCCAACCATGGTGGTTCAAGCTCAAGAAGAAATGGGTGAAGGTTCAGCAATGCCAACTGATCCCCATCACACACCCATCATTACTCAACCTTTATCATCTCAACCTCAAAGAAAACAAAAATCTAGGAGGTCAAAGAGAAAGGACACTGAGGTACCTCAGCCTAGTGATCCTACAAATGTAGCAGATGAGGCTGTCAATGAGGAGCCTAGTATGCAACTTAAGGAATTGATGGATTTTTGTACCAAATTGCAACAAAGAGTGCTTGACCTAGAGAACACAAAGACTGCTCAAGCTCAGGAGATTACAAGTTTGAAACTGAGAGTCAAGAAGTTAGAGAAGAAAGGAGGGTCAAGAACTCATAAGCTTAGAAAATTATACAAGGTTGGTAGATCTGCAAGAGTAGTTTCCTCTGATGAAGCTAGTTTGGGTGATCAGGAGGATGCATCCAAAACAGGAGAGGAAAATTCATGATATTGATGCTGATGAAGACATCACCCTGGAGAATGTTCATGACGTTGAAATGTTTGATGTAAATGATTTACATGGTGATGAGGTGTTGGTTCAAAAAGAAGTTCCTGTTAAAGAAGTTAGTGCTGTTGGTAAAGTTAATACTGCTAGCATTGCTACAACAGATAGTGCTGCTACAATAACTGAAGATGAAATAACTTTGGCTTAAGCACTGGCATAATTGAAAAGTGTAAAACCTAAGGTTACTACTGCTACAACATCAACTACTAAAGAAATTCTTCTTCTAGAGCCAAGTGAATCAATAACAACAACAACAATAATTCCTTTAAAGGACAAGGGTAAAGGTATAATGGTTGAAGAACCTTTACAGATAAAGAAGAAAGATTAAATCAGCTTTGATGAACAAGAAGCTATAAGATTACAAGCTGAATTTGATGAGTAAGTGAGGCTTGCAAGGGAAAATAATGAAGCCAATGTAGCCTTGATTAAAGAATGGAATGACATTCAGGCTAAGATTGAGACTGGTTATGAATTGGCTCAAAGACTGCAAGCAGAGGAGCAAGAAGAGTTGACTGTTGATGAGAAGGCTACACTGTTTCAACAACTCTTAGAGAAAAGAAGAAAGCACTTTGCAGCCAAGAGAGCAGAAGAAAAGAGAAATAGACCACCTCTAAGAGCTCAACAAAGGAGTATTATGTGTACTTACATGAAGAATATGGCAGGATGGAATCCCAAAGACTTGAAGAGCAAGTCCTTTGCAAATATTCAAGAATTGTTTGACAAAGCTTTCAAGAGGGTGAACACCTTTGTTGACTTTAGAACAGAGTTGGTGGAAGGCACTGAAATGGAAGAAAGTTCCAAGAAAGCAGAAGTAATGGAAGAAAGTTCCAAGAAAGCAGAGATAACACAAAAAAACAGTTCGAAAAGAGCAAGAGATGAGGTAGAAAGAATGCAAAGAAGCAGAAGGTGGATGATGATCAGGAAGCAGCTAAGATGAAAGAGCTTATGAAAATTATTCCTGATGAAGAGGAAGTAGCAGTTGATGCTATACCTTTAGCTACTAAACCTCCAAGCATTGTTGATTGAAAGATTGTTAAAGAAGGAAAGATCAGCTACTATCAAATTATAAGAGCTAATGGAAGTTCAAAGATGTACTCAGCCTTTATTTAGATGCTTAGAAGCTTTGACAGGGGAGATTTGGAAACTATATGGAAATTAGTTAAAGCTAAGCAAGGGTATACAAGGCCAGAGGAGGGCTATGGGAGAGTACTATGGGGTGATCTAAAGACAATGTTTAAACATCATGTAGAATATGCAGTGTGGAGGAATCTATGGGAAAACAAAGTGTTGGTTTGGAAGCTATTTGATTCCTGTGGAGTACACTTTGTGCGGTTTCAAAATCTGCATTGCCTTTATATGGGTAGAGAAGAGATATCCCCTTACACCTGCTACAATCACAGATATGCTGAATAAGAAGTTGCAAGCTGATCAATGGAATGAAATGTATTATCAGCTTCTTAGCTAATCACAAAGCAACTCAAAAATCAATGAAGTGTTTAGAAGCATCCTCCTGGTGATTAATGAAGCTTTTAATGAAGAAACTTAATGATTTTGAAGCACTAATATAAGTTAGGGATGAGGATTATTGGATTAAAAGGAACTCTTGATGATTTAGCGTACTGCTGCTAAGGTTTGTGTTACTACTGCTAAGCAAAAGTTAGTGCTGATCATTAACTTTAATGAAAAATATGCTAAGTAGTTAGTACTGCTAGTTCATAGTTACTACTGCTAGTGTAACTTAGTACTGCTAGTGTATATTAGTACTGCTAGTTACTACTGCTAGTATATGTTAGTACTGCTAGAGTAAAGTTAGTACTGTTGTTGAAGATTGAAGAAAATATTCTAAGTAGTTACTACTGCTTGTACACAGTTAATGCTGCTGGTGTATAAGTTACTACTGCTAGTGTTCAGAGTTAATGCTGCTGGTATAAAGTTACAACTGCTGAAAGATTACAACTGCTGAAAGGATAAGGACTGCTCAGAAAAGATAAAGATTGCTTAAATATCAAGATTACTTAGTTGATAAGGATTGTTATTTATAGAATAGATCTTTAAGACTATTCTAAGTTTTTGTAATATATTGTAAATCGACTAGGACTCCTTGGTGTCTAAAAGGAGGTCCTAGGGCATAGAGTTCTAGGTATAAAAAACGAGTCATTCATAGAGTTATTCATAGCTTTAAGGTTTTGTAACCCTAATACTAGTTAGAGTATTCGTATTAATATATTGAAGCTTTTGTTTGTTAATCTGTGTGTTCATTAGAATTACTGTTTCATTGGAGAATTCTTCTTATATTAAAATTAGATTCTTCATAATCTTTAGTATTATCAAACAAAGTTTCTATCATAAGTTGTGTAGGATTTATCTTGCATAACTAAACCTTACACAAGCTAAGGAATTCAAGATCCATTTAAGTGGGATTAACACTAAGCTCACTAATCTAAAGGCAAAGATAGAACATTATTTATGATCCTATTGGTTTAGATATATAAAACACGATATGGAGAGCTATCCTAGTATCTATGTCACTTGGTAAGTCTCACTAGACCCAGTTGAATGATAGGTCGCATATTTAAGCGCATAGATAAGTTTGAGGTGATAAACATAATTAAACAATCAACAATAAATTAAGCAATCTAGATTAAACAAACCAAACATTAAATCTTCATTAAGATGGCTAATACCCGAGGGTATTAGCCCATAACCATTCTAATAATACAATTATAATCAAACAACCAAGGTAAACTAACTGAGTTAACGAACGATACCAAAATCAAATGGTTACAAGAGTATATGAATTATACGGTGTCCCCTATGGAATTAGGTTTGATGCTTGACCTTGGCTGCTCTTTGTCTCTTCAAAAAATGACTTTTATGTTTATGGTATAGAGAATATGATTTAGCACACTGAAAACTCGTTTTTAAGTCTTCTATTTATAGTCTCTAAAAATAGGTGGATACGCCGTATTAAGTGAGGTCAATACGGCGTATAGGGTTGAATCCCTTAGAGTGTGCGCTACGTTCACATTCAATCAATAATATCTCTTATCAATTACATTTAATGCAGGATCTTTGATTGTTTGACCAGCTGGATACGACGTATGTATTAAGCTGGATACGCCGTATGGGGTATTGAACATACGCGTTTTCTTGTGAAGTCCAGGCGCTGATACGCCGTATCTTCTTTCATGGATACGGTGTATGTATTCAGAAATAAGTAATCTTCAAATATCATATTTTAAGCTCTCAAATGTGCGCCTTTTCGCTTGTCTTCACAATGTACTCCATAATTACTGCAATTAATAACTTTAAGCAATTAACTAACAATTCTTGCAATAATTATATAAAAGTAGGTAATTTATTTGGGATAAATGATACTATAAAAGTAACGTTATTTGATGTCATCAGAAACACAAATCATTCTTTCTCCAATAAGCCCACTAGATTATCACCCTTCACCTTAAAATCCACCATTCCCAACTGAGTTTCTCAACCTTCTTGCCCATGTTCACCTCCATGGTGAATATTGCGTGTGTTGTATTAACACTCGAAACCAGATCCAAGGTCTTCGAGGTGAAGTTTCGTTTCTTACAATCTACATCGAGCGCCTCCGTAACAACTACTCTGACTTTACTACTTCCTCTCCAAGTGAAAAACACCCACATGACCCAACCATCTAAACATCCATATGTTTAGAATAAAACCCTAGGAACCTTTTATTAAAAAAGCAAATCCAAGACCTTTTAAATCATTAGGATTTAGTGTAGCTTCTTTTAGTTTTAACTCTTGTAACCATCATACTTCATGTATGATTACTATGATTAATGAAATGTTATGTTCTATTTATATGTTGTGGTTGTGATTTTTTACTTTTGGATCTTTATTTATTTGTAGAAGTTAAGAAAATTTTCCTAATAAATTTTATCTTGTCACCAATTAGTTATTTGCTACACATTTGTGGAACTATATACATGTCTACACTAACTCAGTTTTGTAGCAAGTCAGCATAGCTCGATTTCCTAGTGCCCCAAACAAGGTGGAGCATACACTAAGGAGGAGCATTCACACTGTCAATTTATATCTATACGTCTTCGACACTCTTTTTGCTTTGACAAAAAGGGGAAGAAATGAGTAAACTCATACTAAAAACATGTAAACAATTTTTTTTAGATAAAATGAGTTTATATTTTGTCTTCATAAAAAATGAGGAGATTGTTAATACAAATAATGTCTAAAAACGATATTTATATTTTACAGTTTCTCTACATTTTGATAAAACAAAATGTAAAAACGTCTTATGTAAAAGTTTAAATAAATAAGTTTTAGTCGTAAAATTCCATTTCGACACAACATCACTTAAAGTATGAATAATTATTATTAACTTGTTCAAGTAATGATAAAAAATATTTTCATACACTTTACATTACAAAGAACTAGACATTCTTTAAAACTTATACAAACTGTTTAAAATAAATGAAAAATGATTCAAATAAATTTAAAATTTGAATTCAACTTCTAGAACATAATCTTGAAAGATTATGTCAAGATTTACATGTAACCACAAAAAGACAAAGTCCAGTAGTTATAATTACGGACGATTCCCTTAAATAGGGAACGTTTCCCTTATCGATAAGGGAACCATCGCACCGTGCCAGAGTGGGGTTGTCTTATCTTTCCTATCAATAGAAGCTCATTTCTTACACACAAAACCACTTCTTTCCACTATTTTTCTCTGCATATTTACAACAACATTAAACCACTTTCTTTTGATCATTACACTTGTTTAATATCATTCAAAGTGATCCAATTCATCATTCAGTTTAATTGCAAGTCAAGAACTTAATCTATCATAAAGTTATGAGTTGATCTAGTCTAGTTTTAGTTGTCACCACATTTGTTACATTCATTGTGTAGATCGAGTCCATATCTATCGATTATGTTTGTTAGTTAGATCGGGTTTAGTATTTGAATCCTAAAAATACGTGAGTGAATAGGTTAGTATTCTGGTCCTGAAAATACGAGTGTGTGCGGATTAGTATTTCTAGTCCGTAAAATACAAGTGTGAAAGGTTCGGTTCTATCCTGTGAAGAACTCAACATCTAGCTTAGTTATGGAAATCATTGTAAGCAACATTATACGGTTTTATCCGCCTGAAGAGAGCTTGTTGATATAGTGCCCAGAATACCTAAGTCGGTTACTTGGGGATTTGATTAGGGCAAATAGGAGCTTTGTAGCCGAACCACTATAAATCCTCGTGTCTTGGTTTGATCTTTCTATCTCTTAATTATTTATTATTGATTATATATATTTATTTTAGTCTAGATATTATAAACTTGTTGTGATTGATTGATTTCATATACACTCATATCTAAAACTTTTGAAGCAATAATTATAAAAGGTAAACTATTCAACCCCCTTCTAATTTCCACAGATTTAATAAACGTCTCATAGTTTAAAGTGAATGGTTTTGTGCCATTTTTCTTCATGAACTTGATAATGGAAGTTTTGGTATATAACTTCTGGTGGTTTTGTAACGGCATTGTACAAGAAAACAGCTTTGTAAATACTTGGTTATGTTCTTTTATGCCAGAATGTTTTTCGGATATGCAAAGTTGTCGACGACATTGTTCTTGAAGATCTCAACAGTTTCATAACAAAAACCATCTACTTGTGGTGCATTAACAATAGCTTTTGAAGTAGCCATTGTTAGTTTGAAAGATTTTGGATAAACTTTTCTTTAAGCACGAGATCAAAACCCAAGTTTACATGCGATATGAAAAGAATCATTATAGTTTATCACAACAACCGTCACTTAATATCCTTGATGATATGAAAATCTTGATCATGTTTTAAATGGAAGACTATCACGACATCTGTAAACTGTTTTAAAAAGGATTGAAATATTTACACATACAAGATATTTTAGAAAAATTTGCCAGAGTTTGGTTATAACATTTGAAAGCTTGTGCGTATTTTGTTAAATGGGTTATATAAAGAGTGTATTTGAGGATGTTGGATATCAAAGTAATTTTGAAAATGATTTTGAAAATGGTTTGGTATCCACATTTAATGCGACCACTCCATTACCCGTTGTTTTCGCACTTTCCTAGATTACTCTTTAGTTGTTATGTTGTCATCCCCTTTCTGCAGAGATGACTGTGTGTCACCAGTTAGGTGAAAGTGAAAGGACTTATTGATACTATAATATCCTAGGATATTATTTGTAAGTGTCTAAATTAAATACTTAGTGGGTTATTGGTGTAGATTGTGGGTCCCATTACTGTTGAATAACAGTTAAACAAAAAAATATATTCTTCATGTAATGTGATTCACTCACCAACCTAAGACTTTATGTAACTAAATACTTAGAGCATTTAGTTTCTCATTAAATGTGTTTTTCTTAAAATCATGGGTTTATTTCATTTGTTATAAGTGAGGGTTATTCAGGGAGAAGGATATATTTACACTATACTTAATATGAGTAATCAAAGACCTGATTAATCAATATTCAACATACCCAATTCTGCTTTTAGTATAGTGTAAGTGGGTTCATCCAATGGTTTTGTACAGATATCAACAAGCTCATATGTAGTGGGGATGAAGTGTAATTCAATATCACATTTGATGATGTGATCCTTAATGAAATGATATCTAATGTCTATGTATTTGGTTCTTAAATGAATAACATGGTCGTTAAAGATGGAAATTGCATTAGTGTTGTCACAAAATATAGGTACCATCTTATACTGCATGTCATAGTCACTGAGTTGACTTTTCATCCATAGTATATTTGCACAACACCTAACAGCAGCATCATATTTAGCCTTAACAGAGGACATAGCCACTGACTGCTGTTTCTTTGCACTCCAACAAACTAAATTTTGACTAAGCATTTGACAGGCACCTGATGTGCTTTTTCTATCCATACTGCAGCCTGCATAGTCTGAGTTTGAGTAGCCTTTAAGATCAAATCCTGAACACTTTGGGTACCATAAACCAAGTCTAGGAGTACCTTTCAAGTACTAGAAGATTCTCTTCACTACAATGAGAATTAGATATTAGGCTGACTTGAAGTTAGATACATCAATGACCTGATCATTCCTTTGTATAAGGTCTCATTTACTGGTTTTCTCGAAAGATTAGGACCCAAGTTGTTTAAAAGAACCATGAGAGTCTTACTGATGCACTATCAGAGACCTCATACTTTTCTAGTAAGTCTTGGGTGTACTTTTATTGACAAATGGAGATCCTTTTGTCAGACTGCTTGATTTGAAATCCTAGGAAGTAAGTGAGTTCAACCATCATTCTCATTTCAAATTTATTTGTCATCAGTTTTTCAAACTGCTTACAAAGCTTGTAATTTGCAAAGCCAAATATGATGTCATCTACATACACTTGGACAAGGATTACATCTACTTTGGTTTTGTAGATGAACAAGGTGTTGTCAATCTTTCCTTTAACAAACTTATTTTAAATGAGAAAAGTAGCTAGAGTCTTATACAATGCATTTGATGCTTGTTTTAGTCCATAAAGGGATTTATCAAGTTTATAGACATAGTTAAGGAACTTACTACTTTCTAGACTAGAAGGTTGTTGAACATAAACTTCTTCTTTAAGTTTTCCATTCATGACGATACTTTTGACATCCATTTGGAGAACATTTAAGTTCATGTAGGTAGCATAGGCAAGGAATATTCTAATGGATTCCAATCTTGTAACAGGAAAAAAAGTTTCATGATAGTGAATTCCTTCTTCTTACCTATACCCCTAAGCAACAAGTCTTGCTTTGTTCTCGATAACAGTTTCATGTTTATCCATTTTGATCTTGAAGACCCATTTGGAACCAATGATGGTTTTACCTCTTGGGGCAGGAACAAGTGTCCAAACATTGTTTCTATGAAAATGATTCATTTATTCTTGCATGGCATCGACCCACCCATGCTCTTTCAATGCCTTTGAAACTGTTTTAGGTTCAATATGAGAGAGAAAGTTAGCAAATAGACATTTACTGGCTGAGCCAGCTGTTAGTTTGGAAGCAATACTTTTGATGAGCATGCCTTTAGTAGGCTTTCCAATGATGTTCACAAGTTCAATATGTTGTTCTTTTGACCATCTATTCTGAGGAGCATGATATGAATTTGAACTTGAAGTAGCTTGGTGAGTTATTGAAGTGTGAATCACATCAGGGACTAAAGCTTTAGTGTGTGATACCAAAGGTTTAGATTTCTCCCATAGATGATCATCAATGTTTGGTGTCTCAACTTGTTCAGTTTAAATATTGAGATTGTTAGTCCTTTGATCATTTGTTCAGGTTAAACAATTACTTCAAGGAAATTTTAAGCATCAATGATTTCACTAATGGTTGGTTTATGACGTTTATGAGGTATGATGTAGTAAGAAGTGTCAGAATCAACTTGATAGTGCATAGATGGATCATTTTCTTAAAGGTATTCATCAAGGGGATATTTTGATGAATCATTTATCCCAATTTCTTCCACTGAGGTATTGGAGAACCTGATGACTTCCATACTCTCATCAAAAGTAACATTAAATGTTTCCTCTGATTGTTGTGTCATAGTGTTAAATACTCTGAAAGCTTTCGAGATGAGAGAGTATCCGAGGAAGTATCCATCATCAGCTTTTGCATCAAATTTGCCTAGATGATCCTTATGATTATGAATAAACATAGGAGATCCAAAGACATGAAGGATTTTTATCATGTCTCTAGACAATGATTGATCTCTTTTGATAATAGCAAGTTGTGTTGACTGCTCCAGTCCAGAAGTATTCAGAGAGGACTAAACCATTCAACATTGTTCTAGCAACTTCAATAAGAGTTTTATTCTATCTTTCAGCCATACCATTTTGTTTAGGTGTGTAAGGAAAGATAAGTTATGAGAAATTAATTTCTCATCACAAAAACACTCAAGTTCCTAATTTCTAAACTCAGTCCCATTATCAGTTCTGATTTTTTTCATTTTGATGTCATTTTTATTTTCAACCTTTATGACAAAGGACATTATGGTTTTACCTGCCTGACTTTTCTTTTTCAGAAAATTAACACCGTGTACCTTGAATACTCATTAACAATGACTGGTATATTTCTCATGATGAATGGACATTGGACTGACATGTCCAAAGCAATCTATATGAAGTAAGTGAAGACATTGTTTTATAAAAAAATTTGTTTTCTTTTAAAAGAAGCCCTATGATGTTTTCCTTTTTCACATGCTGAGCATGGTTTATCTTTTAAATAAACAAACGAAGACAAACCAAGGATTTTGTTTTGGTTAGCAAGGTTGTTTATGTTTTTAAAGTTCAAGTCTAATAGCCTTTTGTGGCAAAGTTAATTGATGCTTTTAAAAGCTTTAGCAAAGAAACAAGCTTCATTAGGAGTACGTGATGACATGTCAAGTACATATACATCATTTCTCCTAGGGGTTATCAATATAATTTCTTTATTTGCATTAATGATTATCCCTTGCTTATCATCAAATTAAACTATATACTTAACAACACAAAGTTGACTAATGCTAATGAGATTGTACTTTAGTCGATTAACAAAATCAGAGAAAACTATATCACCATAGTTAATGGAACCATACCTTTCAGTAATACAAGATGAGTTATCACCAAATACTACCTTAGGTCGTGGTTGTTCCATGTATTTGTGCAGATAACTCTTGACACCAGTCATACTCCTAAAACATCTACTGTCCAGGTACCAGATGGGCTCCCTAACGAGTCTCTACACAAATAACAAACTGAGTTTGTTTCTCATGTTCATCATTTTTAACTTTAGTAGGAACTAAAGGAGTGGATGGTTCAGATTCAACAATGACTATTCCTTAAAAGCTCTTACTTAAAGAGGCATGTGGGTCAGGCTAAAGGGGTGTTTACGAAATTAAGTGGTTCTACTTGAGCCTCATAATTAGCCTCTTAAAGGGGAGAGGAAATGCCTTTCTTAATTAAGAGGCATTAAGGGTTTGGGCCTACTTTTCTTCCCTATTAAGAAGAAAAGACACACCCCCTTAGTGTATTTTATGGCACCTAAACCACATTTATCTTTTGGAGAATGTTGCGAGTAAGTCATTAGTTTGACCTCTAAGCTTGGAGAAGCTCCTTGAAGAATTTTCAATCTAGGTAAAGGTGTTTGATGTTTTGACTCTGAATCTTTAGAAGACTCAGGGTCAGTGGGTGTTTCAGTAAGTCCAAGACTCTCATTGATAGCCTGACTTTAAGGAATCAATATTCTACCATTATTGAAGTTTGGTACTTTACTAACAGGGTTAGATTTTTCAACCTAACATTTGGATTTTGGAATCATTTTATGATCATATCCCAGACTAGAAGGAATAAAAGCATTCTGATTTACATCTTTTTTGGAAGAAGTTGTAGTGTGTTGATCACCACCTAAAATTTTCTTTTCCTGATTATGGATTCGATCATTTATGCATTGATTTACCTTATCTGAGCTATTTAACCATTTTTCAATAACATGTTTTTCTTCCTTAAGTTGTTCTTGAAGAGCATGATTTAGTTTAACAATCTCAGTGTTTTAAAGTTGAAATGTAAAAGCTTCTAATTTAGCTTGTTTAAGCACTAATAATTCATCCCTACATTTATTTAACTCAAAAGCAAGTTTATTATATTTTTTTAAAATAGATATTCCTTTCTCTTAAGAAAACTTATGATCAACATTAATATATATTAAGTAAGATTGCCAATCAGCATCCTCATCCATAGACAAAAGGATATTTACATTTCTTATGGTGATGTTAACCCATTCATCATTATTTGCATGGTTCTTACCAACAATAAGTTGTTCTTCATCAGCAAAAGCCATTAGTACTTTGACCTCAACCATTTGCTCATCATCAGAATTTACTTCCTCTTTATCTAAGTCATAGGTTTCAGAAACAAGACCTTTATTTTTAGACTGGAAATATTTAGTAGGCTGAGTGTTTGAAGGGTCAACATTAAGAAGTGCAAGTTTGGCTCTGACCCTCTTATACTCAGCTTTATAGTCTTTTGACTCTTTTGCTCATTTTGATTGTTTTGAACATGTTGAGCTAATTAAATGACTTTTGGTTAAAATTTACTTAACCCTAAAGAATAGTCTGACTTTGAAGACTTGTATGAGGGTACTAAAGTTTTAGATATACAATCTTTTTCAAAATGACCATATTTTTCACATTTGAAACATTCAGTATTCTTAAGAGTTTTTGTTCCAATAAATTTTGATTTGTTTCTTTTGATAAAACGTTTTGAATTTGTAAAAACTTCTCTTTCGTGAAATTCGGAGTGCAAGTCACTGTGATAATCATCACTGGTTCTTTCATCTATCTCATCATTAGATTTTATTGAACATCTTGAACAACATTATTAGAGAAAAAAGCAGTTGATATGAGTGGAGTTATCAGGGCCTTTTTGGACTTAGGTTATCTTTAAATTTAGACTCTCTTCATATACAAATCTCCCATAGATGCCAGCAAGGTCAAGGGTCTGAATATTATTGGCATTTCTTAACCCTTGTGAGAAGCTTAAAGACTTCTTAGGGAGACTATTAACAAACCTACGTTAATCTCAAGCTTTGATAGTGTAACACCATCATTGATCATCTCATTGAGCAAGGTTTTGTAATAGGTAATGGTTTGAGAGAGACTTTCAGAGTCTTTGGCTATGAAGGTATTATACTGTTTTAGATCCATGATCCTGTTTTCCTTTGTATCTGAGGGGCCTTCATAGCTGTGAACCAAGTCAATCTATGTTTGTTTATCTGTTTCAAAGTCAATGACTAACTCAATTATATCATCTGATACACATGATATAATGATGCTTCTAAGGTATTGGTTTTGATTGACCACCCTCCCCTCATCATTTGACCATTGAGCTTCAGGTTTTGGTGAACCTTCAGCGGTTTTGGGTCTAAAGAGATCCTCCTTGAGACATGTAATGTAATAGGGTTCTATCCCAGTTAAGTAGCATGGCATGCACTTTTCCACTTAGTAAATTTACCAACTTCAAGTCTGGGCTACAAACAGAGTAGATTCCTCCCTTTTTATCAAAAAATTAGAGTACATCACCTTCAGCCATGGCAGGCTCTTGATTTTAAAAATGTTTTCAATAATTTAAGATTTCTTTTATAAATCAAACCATTTTGATACCACTTGTTGTTCCCTTTTACAAGGTTAGGTTAACTACAAAGTTAATATAACCAAGTTCCATGGTTAAATAATGTAATGAAAGATTTATAACAAGACATAAAAACATAAAGTAAAAGACGCAAAGTCTTTCAATGTTTAAATTCTTATTAAAATTGAATCAAAGAATTTACTAATTTTACTTTGCGGAATAAGTAAGATAAGTTGAATGACAAGTATCGTATCTGATCTCCTCACTAAACTTAAAGTAAAACCTAAGTCATGCTTTAAGTAACAACTACGCAAACCAACTAAATTCTAGTTAAGGGACTTAGTTGTGTTTTTTAAGAGAAAGTGTTTGTGAATGTTTTGACATTAAATGCACAAACCTGCTTTTACTCCATTACAACATTGTTATACATAGGCTACGAAATAGGTAATAACAACTTGGTAATACATGCGTGCCCAAAAAAGAATGGAAAAGTACATTCGTACTTTTGTCCCTATTACATTCTTCTATTATAAGTTATAGAGAAACATGCTTTATGTTCAACAATGTTGACAACTAATCTGTTTAACTACCCATTCTTAGTTATGTTGACCTTTGGTTGATAAGGACTTGTACTTATCATTTCATACATATCCCGCCTATACTTCAGTTACATGGATATGTGTCTAAGTCATATGTCTTCTTTTGTTAAGGAGATCGAGTGGGATTTTGTTGAGGTAATCGAGTGGGATTCAGTAAGTTTATTGTCATCACTCACTGAACTCATCACCGTCTTATGTAGTTCATGGTCTTCATTGAATGATTTCCGCCTCAGTGAATCGTGAGTCTTTCTCTTAGACTCAGGTTGACAATCTTGAAGGTAACTCACTGAAAGACCATTCATTCAGTGACTAATGTATGCTTAAGGTTATCTAACACTTAAGATTTTTTCTATTCAAATCTCTTAGACAAAGATCATTGGGCACTGAATTAGCCCAACATGCCTTTACTTCCCAAAATGAACAAAAGATGACAGCAACCGAGAAATGCAAAGTTGTGTCATGAAACTTACAACTTAACTTGAAATATCGATTAAAAGTATATCCTATCGTATTATTGTTGAGCCAATCCTTCCAAACCGAATATCGTGGGAGTCGAAGTATCTAAAGGAAGGACGTGATGATAGAAGACAGATTTGAGATGGTCAATTTCCAAAGAAGTAGATACGAGACGAGATGTGATAAGACCTTTTGAGCGAGCAAAATTCTAAAAAAACTAAAAAGAAACTAGACTTGTTTTAGCAAATTTTCTTCTTCATATTAAACTCAATGCAACAATTATATCTATAAGTATGATATATGTATGTATATATATATATATATGTATATATATATATATATATATATATATATATATATATATATATATATATATATATATATCAAATAAAAAGACAAATATTCGTGAGAAGGATAAAAATATTTCTTTTTTTTTAAAAAAAGTTCTCAAAAAATATCCCACAAATATCGTGTATGTTGATGCATGAAAACGTTGTAGAAGGAATTTTTCTAAAAGTGGATAGTTTTTAGCCGAAAAAAAATTCTGGAAAAAAAACGTTTGTGCATTAAATCGGTTTTTATGCATCAAATTTTCGTTGTGACCCAACTTCTTTTGATTTTTTGCATCAAAATTTTATTCGCGCATCAAACATACCAAGTCGAAAAATTTTGGCATCAAAATTTCTTTTTGCGCATTTTAAAAAAAACGTAAAAAAACTCGAAATTATAAAAACTTCTTTTACAAAAGTTTTTATGCATCAACAACCTGATTTAATGGGAATTTTTTTGGAATTTTTCGAGAACTTTTAAAAAAAAAGTTTTCTTTTTATCCTTCTCACGAATATTTGTCTTTTTATTTTAACCTTCCTCTATATATATATATATATATATATATATATATATATATGGAATGTGAAATAAAAATACCCACTAAAAACGAATGTGATTTTCTCTGTTGATGTTACATAAGAAAACGAGCCTTTTTTGACTCACTATGCTATAAGAATGGGAACACGGAAGTGAAAGTTTTATTTGACTACATGCATGCATATCATGAATCCTAATGCGTACTGAAAGTGGTAAAATTCATGAAACAATTCATGGAAGTATGGAACAGTAGATAAAGTAGTGGTCAAGTTATAACTCCTAAAGACTTGGTCTTTAACGATGCGTCTTGTGTGTCCATCTGTTCTATTAACCCGTATCACGCGACCTTAACAATTTAAAGCAAGCTTGAAGGACGGGGTAGAGTGATGTGTTATAGTAACAAGCATTCAAGCCCGCGCATTGCCGCGGGATGTTTGTAAGGGTGAATTTATACACTGATATACATTTTATCACATCAAACAGAATTAGTTGAATACGTAAATAGACGTGTACATATATTTCGCAATTAAACCGATACATTAAGCCTAACTGTAAAAAACATTACTACAAACAAACACTACATTTTCTTCCCTTAAAAGATCTTTGAAACTGTTACAAAGAATGACCTTTCTAGACCTTTGTGCACCCGAATATGCGAGTTGTATACCTTCTCCCTTGCATCAAATAGATGAAATAATCCAAAGTTAAGACTGAGTTATGAACTCTTTAGCTATCATATCTTTAGGATTTCACAAACTGGCTAAAATAAGCACGTAAACGTATGACGCAATTAAGCTATAGGCTATATTTTCTTCTAATAAGGGATGTGTAACTGTACATAAGCAGGCTATGAACGTATTTGAAATCTGAAAGTTTGAGTTTGAATACCAGACAATGTCGTCCTATATCAATCTTAATCTGCTATCGCTAAAAAATAGTAAACGGGCAGTTTAAGAAATGGTCCAAAACGTTCTGTTATTGTCGGGTATGTTGATGACGTGCAAAGCTCAGCAAGTGCGCCATAAAGGAGTTTCACTCGATTAACGAACTCAACAACTACAAAAACAGAAAAATGCACCCAGTTACATACATTTCAACACTGAGATACTAAAACTCGACAACATACCGCCACTATCGATATGTAATATACAAAAAGAATTATACAAAAACCCGCAGCGAATGAAAATCAACCTTTATTCCCAATTCAATGCTATATCAGCATAGATAAATATATGTGCTTGTTACACTTTACTGTAACTAACAAATGTAACAACTGCTAAGATAGTAGCTAACAAATCTAACTTCAAACTTATTATAGCGTACCTAATGAATCCATATAAAAACATACAAAGAACAAATCTTTTGACCACCCATGAGCTCTTAATGTAAGGTAGGACAGACGACCCTTATCGATGTCACGGCTTTTTTCATGTTATTTTGAATATGGTTTTAAAAAGTATTACTATCAGATGTACTTGAATAGCTAAATACAGAACTTAATTTAAAAAAAATTATGGTATTGGTGCACTTTCTAATCTAAGATTGTACCTATTTATTTAAATCGATGTCCGAGTGTGCCTCACTAACTCCTCGAGTCCTACAAAGGCTGAACATATCAGATTTGATTTTAATTTGTGGGAGCAACATACACATTTACTTTCATTATGGTCATTTGTTTAAAGAAGTTACACGCTGCAAATCTCTCGCAGAACATACCTTGTAAGTTTATGTATTTGCGACTGGGAGCCCTTGACTACCATTGCGAGCGAAGAGAGAAACATCCCCAATAAAATCCAACATCTTGTGCCTGCATGGCTCCTCCGGTGAATGTAATGATGGATTCAGCAAACATTTACTGGTGCTGAAACATAACATGAAGTTCGTTCAGCATAATGATCAGAAGTAAAACGTTTCCTATATGAAACTTTATACTGAAATGCGGTCAAAATCTTTAAGTTTGTATTTAGAGTATCCATAAGTGAACGCCTGACTTGTAGATATAGGAAACCTTCCACAATTTAATCTATTCAGCATTTTTTTTTATTAATAGTAAAAGTAAGCAAAACACAACTAATGCATAATGTAAAATGTAGTTGCACAAAGTTTCAAATAAAGTAAAATGAAAAGTTACATGGACGTTATTGGCATCTTCCAAAGCACATATTTCAATTCAATAAATGTGGGATATTAGATGGCTCCTCAGGTTTTCTTGTATTCCAGGATCCGGCATATAATTGGTGAAACTTTCAACCATAAGAAGTTTATAGAGACAAACATTTTAAGCATAACAAAACACAGAAGTTTCTTACAAAATCAGCACTATGACAGTATATAAAATATTTAATTGGTGTTTGATATAGTAAAACCTATACACACTGTAATTTAAAGACAACATCAAAAAGATAGAACTACAAATCATTGAGCTCTCAAAAAATCTCACTAATTATTTTGATAAGATTGACCACTATAATAAGTTGTCGTTGGGCAAATATGTGTTAGTGAACTTTCTAAAAATCAATATTAACATGGATTTTAATTGACGTCTTTTTGCTAGTTCAAAGTTTTATGTTAAACATTCGTGAAGATTTCAAACCGAGAGCCAAGAAATCGGAGATATATGTTAGAAAAATTGCAGCCAATCGTTTAAAAGTGATCAAATGTACAGTAAGTGTGACCTCAAAAAGCAAAACATACCTCTTTATCTTTTTCTTGGATCAGAAATAGTACATTTATTGCATCTATAAGGCTAAAGATAAGAAATCAGTGAAATCTGAAGTGGAAGATCAAGAGTGACTTACTCGGATCAACTGATACACCAGAGATAAGAAGACCATTAGTTGCTCCATCAGGGATGGCAGTTGAGCCTTTTCCAACCCAATAACTTTAAGGATGTTATCTGTCAAATTCTAACTGTGTACTCTTCACAACTGGCCTGCCAGCACTTCGACCTCATATACCTCACCTAATGCATCATACAGTAAAGGAATTAAATAACCTATTATGATGAAGGTCAGGAAAAAAAATGATCACTTGGTAATCATTTTTATGAGAGCTTGAAGCTCGGGTGCGCACTCCTCACTTTCCTGTATGATCATGGTCATAATCTTCTCCATCTTGAGTACAATAGCAGAGAAATTGGAGCTACAAAGTCAAAGGAATGAAATACCTCAGATAAGCTCAAAAAATGTATGCTACGTGATATCATGTTCCATTCTGATATCACATTATTCTTTTGTTGCGATTATAACAAAGGAACACAGACTTTCCATCTAACTGGCCGCTCTTTAGCACCTTATAAAGACGTTTAAACAATTAAACAACACGTAAATTTATGAAAACCACAATTTTTTTGACTACTTATTAAAACCACAATTTTTTTGCATACAGTATTACAACTATACAACGAACCAAATAAGGACCAACGAAAGCAGCATACGCGCCTTCCTAAAGTACTAGAAATTCTTAAGTACAGTAGCTCACAACCGAATGTATATATGTATTTTGAAATAATAAGTCCATAAGTACTTACAAACGCAATCCCAATCACTCCTTGTAAACTAATTACTTTCACCCATAATAATCATTTTTAACATATTTAGTTGCAGTGTGCTCAAACTTTTTAAATGACTATATACGATTTGAAAACACAATCCTCGAATAATAACTTTGAATATGCGTTGCTAGCATACAGATATGAAGACATAAAGTCACATCTATACAGTTACTAAAGCTTGATTAAAAAGTCAAAGGAATCAGAAAGTTACCCATACCTTATTTTTCACAACTTCCTTAACGTAGGTAAATCCCCCAAGCTTAGTTTTCATATCACGGACCAACAAAGGAGCAGCCAAACCCCCTTGTTCCAATTTAACATGAACAATACGCGATTGTCCTTTTCCTACTGGACCCGCAAGCAGAATACACTACAAGAATTCTGTCAAATACCCACGGAAAATACCCACGTATATTGATTCATGGGTAATTACCCACGTATTAGCCATAATTTAACCACAAATGAGGAATTAAAGGTGCGAAAAGGTTACCCTCAAACTTTCCCACAAATTTACCCATGAAAGTACCTACATAGTTAAACTTAGTGTGTAATTTGTGGGTGAAATATGCTCGTTAAAATATTTCCCACAAACTACCCACATACGAGGCATTGTGGGAAAATGTTGTGGGTAATATTATGGGTATATATATGTTACCCACAAAGTATGCAAACCTCCTTCGCTCGTGGGTATCTTTTCGTGTGTAATCTATGGGTAAATAAATACACATAGACTTACTCACCATACTTTTGGTGGGTAAATTTTTCTGTTTGGTTTTATATGTGTCCAATTTGTGAACAATGTAATTTTAATGTTTTATGACGAAATGCCAAGTTATCGCTAAATCGCTACAATACATGAACATGTTAGATGAAAATTTAGATATTCTAACATTTAAATTAATGTATAATCACAAGTGATTTTTCATGCAAGTTTCAACAACGAAAAAAAAGACGAACAACGTGAAAAAAACTAAGAAAAAAAGTTTGTCGAAAGTATATCAAAGTGCCCGTTTATAGAAAGATGATTAAATGCTTGTTGTGATGGTGTTTTTTTGGCTTCACGATTAACGCTTTAAAAGATATTAATTTTTGGAAAAAAAGATAATGAAAGTGGGTTTGTTATCTAATCTAAAAAATGAAAGGCCTAGATTAGTCCCTAGGTATATAGAGAAATCTTTTATATAATAATATAATTGCATCATTTTAGAATTTTTATGAGATTCGATCTTATAGAAAAAAAATTGAACCAATCAGAACGCTTGATTATGACATGTAAACAATATCGTGCGATATGATTGGTTAAGAAAAGTCAAAATTGAATCATTTTTTGTCAAAAAAAAATATAAAAAATTTGATGGAGAAAAAAAGACATAAAATATAGGTGTCAAATTTGTGAAACAAAAACTTAAAAAAAGAGGACGTAATTAATAAACTTTAGCGTTTAAAATTTAAATAAGCTATAACTTGTGAAATTTTTATATTTTTTAATAACTCTGGAAGATAAACAAATAACCCTTATACTTTATACCCTCTAGACTTTATACTTTAAAAATACAAAATATATAAAATCTATTTAAAAATTATATAAGAATATCCAAAAAAACATATTAAACTCGCATATTGTGTACAACATGATATTAATAGGTAAATTTGAACAACATCATCAATATTAACACTCGTGTCAGTCAAAATAAAGTCGAATCTTTTATCAACAAAATCTTTACAAAATATTAATTGATATTAATCAATGCTTTAAAAACCGGTTAATTGACCGGGTCAAGTCACCGGGTCACGGTTCAACCGGGTTTTTCGAAAAAATCCCGCTTCCGGTCAGCCAACCGGTTCACGGTTCAACCTGACCGGTCAACCCAGTTTAAAACCTGATATAATACATAATAAAAAAATTATGTAAAACCACGTGCATAATTATTAGTTGTATAAGTTATCACAATTACAAAAAATTAACTTGGGGAAATTTTCATATGTCCATATATTAATCTAGAAATTTTAAAATAAATTGATTTATTGTAACAGTTTCGTGTGCGGACGAAATTATAACTAGTGTTTGATTTGTAATATACTTACATCAATTACTAATAGTATAACTATTTTTGTTGTAAAACGCGCTAAAAGAAACTCTACTAATTGTTACATAAGAAACGAAATTATGTATAAAAAGCCATGACAATGAAGATTAGATATTTATAAAGCAAATTTTTTTTTTGAACGGCAAAGATGGAATATAAATAAAAAAGAGTCTAGCAAGACGCTAGAAACTAAAAGTACAATAGAAACTCTAATAACTATGTTTTGTTGGTAAGTAGCTAAAAGAAACTCTAATAACTTGTTTACATAAGAAACGAAATTATGTATAAAAAGCCATGACAATTAAGATTAGATATTTATAAAGCAAATTTTTTTTTGAACGGCAAAGATGGAATATAAATAAAAAAGAGTCTAGCAAGACGCTAGAAACTAAAAGTACAATAGAGTCAACAAAAATAATTACATAACATCAAAAAATGGTAAAATCCCGAGACTTTAACTGCGAGGGAATCAAAAGGGATGAAAAAACTTTTGACACGAAGGCCGACGGATCGGTTTTCACTTCGGCAAAAGAAAAAACCCCCATCCCGGAGGCCGAGCCACCGGTTTTCACTTCGGGATGGATTTTGATGAAACCCCAAACAAGTCCCGAGAGAAGGATGAAAAGAAGAACCATCCTCAAAACCGACGAAGATGCCAAACGAAAAAACCTTGGCGTACAGGTACGCCAACCCAGCGAACTTGAACGCCAGCTTCAGGAAAAAACCAAAAGCAGCTCTAACCATTGCCATTACGCGTGATCGAAAGGGGATACATAAGCCAGTCATTCCAAGATAACTTCATATGGTCCCTATTGTGAAGCCACGAAAATGAAGAGAAACGAACATTATCGAATAGATCACTTTTCCTCAACGGTTGAGAGTTAAACGTGACGCTATTTCGGTATCTCCAAAGCCACCAAAGAACCGAAGTAGTAATAACATAGAACCTGTGTTTTTTCTCTTTAGAAGCATGCCAAGAGATGATCCAATCATTGAAAGAATCCCAAGAAGAAGCTTGAAAAAGAGGAATATCACACCATCTAAAAACGAGCTTCCACATATCGGTAGCAATGTCGCATTCGAAGAAAACATGATTAGCAGATTCAACATTGGCATTGCAAGAAGGACAAGAGATGGCCGGAATATCCATACCACGCGAAGAGAGTTAATGTTTGATTTTATTTCCATAATCACATTGGAATGTCAGACTAAAATTGTGGCGCCATGATTCGTGCTCATTTTTAAATTTTGAAATTTTAATTCACCTAGCTCTATTATCTCATCCATTTGAAAATTTCAATTTCATTTCAACTTCTCTTTATAAAACCTCCTTCCTCTTTTCCAGTCAACCGTCCATCTTAGTCTACTTCTACTCTATATTCTAACGAAATTTTTTGTACAGTTGCCAATTATATATTGAAACATTCACAAGACTATCCATTATAATTTTCCCCTTTTATCATCAAGTGTTGGGGCTAGTTTTGCTTTTGATAGGTAAGTGTTTGTTATTCCTCAATCTTTTTAACAATGATTTACTTACCATATTTTTTATGACTTGATAGATATCGACAAGGTCAACTGATTCCTTTATGTTTAGATGTTCGAGTGCTGAAGGAGGTTACATTAATACTAACATAATGATTCTTATGAATTTTATATATTCCCTTACTAGTTGAGTCTTTTTTTTAAATATAAGTATTCTCATGCAATTTGGTCATTTGCAGATTTTTTTCATCGCACCTAAGACTCATCGCGAATGCCACACAAAGAAGCAATGGGTATCATGTTTTAGGACACCGCAACTAGAAAACTGTTGTGGTGGATTGATAGCTTAAAAAAATATACATCTTCCATTTGTTACGTACTTAATTATGTAATTGTTGATGAACTACCTTTTTTCTTATTTGAAGTAATTTTAGAATTCTCATAAGTGAAGTTATTTGTATCTTTTATGATTTATATTCTGAATCAATGGTGGATGAACCATTTTATATATTATAGTATATGTAATTGGATCCCACGTCAATTGAATGCAATTTCTCTTTTACAATGAGGTATTTGTAAATCGATCTATAAGAGATGGATTACACAAAAATGAGCAGTTTTTTTTTCAAGCAATTGACACATATCCAAGTATACGCTTAGCTACAATTTTCCCTTGATTACATGATCGGTAAATTAGTCATGACCATACCCATGGATTATCAACAAAAATTTACACTCGAACGTAGACACGACTATATTCGTAAGGATATTTACCCACGATTACCCATGACCAAACTCAAGGGAATTTTCATGGTATCCAAAAATCCCATGAAACAAATTTCCCACCGTATTTAGATGATCACCCACAATTTATGTTGTGTGTAACATACCCATGAACTCATAATGTCGTGGGTAAATAATTAACCTCGAAGGTTTTACCCATGTTTTTATATTCGTGGGTAATACGTGGGTGTTTGCCAATTACCCATGAATTTTGGTCTTTTAACCACAAATTCAGCCCGTGGGTAACCGACTGAATTCTTGTGCATCTAATGGTTTTTGAAACGTAAAACAACAGTTTATAAGAAGAAACTCCAAAGTCAAGTTTTAAAGTAAATACATATTTACACCTTCAAGCTCTATGCTACTTGATCCAACATATTGAATATCCGTTCCATCAGACGCCACACGATTGACAGTTCCTCGTACTTGAAAAGCGTCATGAACAACTCTTGGTCGTCCTTTACTACGGCACGTTTTTTTACATCTCGTCGAAGGTCTGATCGCCTGACTAATGTCAGTTGTATTCCGGCGTTCAACTGCTCGCTATGACCTGTGTGAATCAAAGAAATCAAACATAAACAACATACACAAATAACTAAGATTTCTACAAAAGCGACGAAGACAGCCTAAAAACGCAAGCAGTTTAGAATCGTCAAACATAAACAACATATTACCATCTTTTGGATGTTTATGTGGTTGAACCTCACGGGTGAAAAATGCCTGCTGATTCATTCTGCTGGATAACGTGTGGTCAACGATGGTTGATAAAGTACCCGGAGTGGCATGTTCAGCCCGTTCACCCTGTAATTATGCGCGACACAAATAAGAAGAGAAAAAAGTATCAGCAACAAATAAGTGCCAGTAAATCAACCAAATTAACTTAGTGCGAAAATAAAAAACTTTGTTCTCACCTGTGTTAGTACATTGCGTTTGATACGTGGGCTCAATGTCTACTGAGATTCTCTGGTGACCTTCACAGGAATAGAAAAAGTAGAGAAGTTAGGCTCTCTAAAAATAAGCTCAACATAAAAGATATGATGTCTTACGAAACTGTTTTACCGTTGTATAAACTTTTATATGCAAAAACCAATATCAGGAATACATTAAGCATACCTTTCTTTTGAAAATCGTACCTTTTTTCAGGAAATATGAAGTAGCCAATAGCAATTAATCCACAATCTTCTTGCAAACTTCAATGCATGAAACATTACCTACGGTCATCAAACATCAACATAATACTTGGTGTTTGCCAATCTTTCTACTTATGATTTTACATGTAAATAACCAATAGATGATCATCGTCACTAATACTCCACTTACTCGTTATTTTTAGAAATGTTATATTCGGTATAAGAAAAGAAGGTGAGAGCAATCATCATCATTACCTTCTCTTATGCAGCGCTGGTACTAATTCCTGTGTGCAAGTCTCAAGCTAATCTGAAAAAGTCAATATGAACTGATTTGACTTTTTAAGTTGTGTTTTGTAGCTTTGAAAAAAAAACATGTTTTCGAGAGTAAAGTGTTGACCTCAACTTGGCACTCATGGTTCTACAACTTTTGCACAACCAAGTCTTATTCAGACCATACACACGTATATGCAATCACGATTCTTACTCCTTAACATTTGCATATGATTTTAATCTTAAATGATACTTTGTTGTTGGTAACTATATTACTTTAATTTGATTAAATTCTTGGCATTTTTTTGAAGAAATTGAAGTGATCTAAGAGTGAATCTTTACAAAATTGTGTAAGCATTCATTTTCTTTAATCGACTATTCATCCTACAAAAGTTTCGAATAAAATATTTTTTTTGTGTACTTGTCTTGTAGGAAACAATATAGTAAAGAAAAAGAGTAACGGATTCCTTACATAATTATGTTGATGTTGCAACTTTAAATCTTTGACAATCGCTGTATCCAAGGTTGCTTTCCTGCAAAAGACGTTCAAAGAACCGTAGCTCGACATCCTCTCTTGTCAATGTGTTGCTTTCTACTCGATACCTGATAAATGCTTAATTGTATATATTAAATACCCGGGATTTTGCCAAATAAAAGCCAAGAAAATGCCAAAAGGATAGAAAAATGTGTGCTATTGTGTCTATTGTGCAGGAAAGGATAATAAAGTCAAAAGGAAGCAAAAACGACCAAAAACCAACAAGAAACGGAAAAGACAAGACAAGAGTGAAGAATGAAAGCCAAATCAATCAAAGCCGGATCAGCCTGATACAAGAAAAGAAAGTCAATGAAGCTCAAAATGAAAGTCAAAGGACCAATAATGTCAAGTTTTCAAAGTTTAAAGGCTCTTTTGGATGAAATGAAGTCAAAGGACCAAAGTTGCAAAAGCTAGAAAATTGGTTTATAAAGGAAAAAAAAGAAATAGAAAGTACAAGGGCCAGAGTTGTCAAATTCAAAGTTACATTTAACACTACAATTGTGGAAATGAAAACACAAGGACTGATTGTGATAATCTTTCAAAGTTTTAAAAGAGTTTGACCTCTTTTGACCCGTACCCATCTCCTCCACTCGAATAACTTCTTTTCCAGCCATTTTTATTCTCTACACCACACTACCACTACAGTAGCCTCTTCCTTACCAGATCTTTCCTCCACCCTTATTTCACCTTTACCCACTTGCGTTGACCAAAACAACCTCGTATTAAAGTCCTTTCCACATCACAAAGTCCACCTGGCAATCTCCCATTGGTCCAAGAGCTGACAAAGTACACGTGGAGCTCTATGATTGGCCAGGCCACGTCACAAATGTATCCAACGGCTGTGATAAGTCCAAAAACGGTTAGCAAGATCTAACGAACAAGATTGGTCAACGCAGAAGTCAAAGCTTTTTCCTCAGCTCATTCTCAGCTTATAAATAGGATAGCATAGCTAATTTTTAGTTGTTCCATTTTCTCCTGTTTTTAGAGATTATTTGAACCATTTACTTTCATTTACTTTCATTGTACTTTACATTTCCTTTCAATTCAGTTATTTTTACTGTACATTCAATTCCTTCATTCCTCCATTGTTACTGTTACATTTGTAATAAGCTCAATATAGCTTAATTTGTTCAAAAGTTGTTCAAATCTTGTTAAAAGCCTTCTCTAAACTGTATTTGTTTACTTTAGTTCAATGTTTTCCATTTAAACTTAGTTTGATTCAAATTTAGAAGCATTGAGGAAGAATAAGCTCAAGTCAGCTTATTGAGCTTATTGCTCATTGGTTTAGAGGCAAGGTGCCAATAGGTTTTTTACTTAAAGCCACTCATTCAGATAGAGTGGCTAAGTTCTGAGACTTCAATTCCAGGTTTTATTTTGTATATTTCATTTTAGCATAAATTTGAGCTTACTCAATTAGCTTATTTCTTTGTTCTTATTTGTGCTCAATTTTGTTTAGATTTGTTTAGTTAGTTTAAATACTCAAATGCTTAAAGCTGTTTTAGTTTAAATCCATTTAGTTTTCATTTCTTTAAATTCTGTCATATTAAGTAGTAATAGGCTAGCTGATAAACTAGCTTATTTTTCTACATAAGCTAGGATTTTTAGAGCTTAGATAGCTTAAGTAGGTGAATCCTAGTGTGAGTAGATAAAAGGATTTAGCTGGTTTAGTTTTTAAAACAGTTTTTAAGTACAATAAAGTTGGGACAGAATTGGTAAAGGGGTGTTTGGGTTAAGCTGTATTTGACTCTAAAAGTCATCAACATTCTGTCATTTCCTTTTATGCATTTGAGATTTCCATAGTTAACAAGTTTTAGATAGGATTTAAGAGTTAGTTAGTAGAATTACAAAATTTTGAGCTTAAAAAGCTTGTATTTGCACCAGGGCAGTTTTAAAGGTGCAAGTGATTTTAGAGCTTAGTGATGTTTAGCATTCTAGGGATCAATATTAGTTAATGTAGGTTTAAATACATTTAGACAGTTGGTATATGAGCTTTAAAGTAGGAGTTTAGGCTTGCACTAAGGTGTTGGTCAAGTGCATCAGCAACAACAGTTAATGCTGTTGTTGCTATACACTTTTCTAGTTGCCTTTATGCAATCATAATTAGAAGTTAGAGTTTGGTATTAAGCAAATTATTAGTAGTCCATGAGTTTTACAAAATTCATCTTTTAGATTTCATTTTAAGCTCTTTAGTATAGCTTATTTAGACCTGCAAAGTTAGGATAGTAGCAGTTTAGACTTATAGCTTATTTCTTTTTGATTTCTTATTTCTAGTTGTAAGTTTAGAAAGTTTTTTATCTAGGTTAGTTTAATAAACATATCATAGCTTAAATTCAAAAATTTAGCTTTTAAGGTTTAGGAATAAGCTGTTTAGCTTATTAGAGAAAGCTTATAACAGTTTTAAGCCAAAACTTGAACTTTTTAAGGCCATTTTTCTTGTAAAACTTGTTAACAAGTAGCTAATTTTTGTTTAGATATCTCTTGCACACATCTTAATCTACATTTAGCTTCTTTTATTTTCCATTTTCATCTAGTAATAAGCTAGAAATAAGCCATTATCTAAAAAAGCTCTTAAACCACTAGTTTCTGTGAACAGGAACTAAAAGCTTATTTTTTAGCTTATCTAGTTGTTAAAAGTTGAAAGTGCCTTTATTAATGTTGTTTAGAATAAGCTCCTTTATAAGTTTGTAGTTTTGAGTTTTTGCTGAAACTCACTTTTTCAATAAGCCAAAAATAAGCAATTCGTAGGGTCTGTTTTGTAATATTGCAATAGTATAAGGTTACCCGTTTTCATTAAAGTGTAAATTGCCAATAGTTACCCCGCCTACCCTCTTCTTTCTTTTATTACAATTTCTACCCTGTCTTTTGTTAAAAATAAAATAGGTTTAATATTTTTCAAATTAGTTTTTATTAAATTAGGGTTTAGATTTTAATTGATAAAATTAGTGTTCAATTAGCTTATAAAAATTAGGGCTTTTTGTGCCAATAGGTTTCTGCACCTTTATAGTTTTTAAAAACCATAAGCTTTTCATAGCAACTTTTAGTTCTCATTTTCATGTAGAAATAAGCTAGGAATAAGCTAAAGTCTAGGAAATCAAGTTAAGCCTTAGTTACTGTTTTGCAGAACAAGATGCTTAATTTCTAGCTTATTCTGTTGTTAAAAGTCAAAAGTGCCTTTGTTAAAGTTGTAGAGAATAAGCCCAAGTCCAACTTTTTAGTTTTAAGTTTTTGCTTATTCTCATTTTTTAGATAAGCCAAAAATAAGCAAATCGTAGGGTCTGTTTTGTACATTGTCCATAGTTTAGGGTTACACGTTTTCAATATAGTGTAAATTTCAACTAGTTACCCCGCCTACCCTTTTCTTTCTTTTCTTACAATTTCTACCCTGTCTTTTTAGGAATAATAAAATAGTTTTTAAATTTTTAATTTTAGTTTTTAAAAATTAGGGTTAGGTTTTTAATTGACAAAATTAGGGTTCAATTAGTTTATAAAAATTGGGCATTTTTGTTCCATTAAATTTCTGCACATTTAAAGTAGTTAAAAACCATTTTTCTTTATTTTTCCAGTTAAATTTGTATTTTCTAGGAATTAAAATAGATTCTCGGTAATTTCTTTTTCTTAAATAAATCATAGAAAATAGAAAAAATAGTTGAAAATTTTTAATTCTTTTTGTGAAAATTTTCTTTTCAATTCTAGTATTTTTGAAAAATAAAAGTAGAATTTTAGTGTTAATTTTTAGAAAAAGTTTATTTTTAGTTAATTCATTTTTCTTTAAAAATTCATAAAAAATTCAAAAATAGTTAAAAAATTCTAATTCTTTTTCCTAAAATTTTCTTTTTAAATTTGTGATTTTTAGGTATAAAATTTGTTAAAAGTAGTGCTTTAGATTTTAAATTCTCGTTTTAGCTCACATTTTTAGTTCACATTTGTTAATTTTTCGTATTAGTTAAACGTTTTTAATTCTTTAATTGTTTCTATAGTTTAATTGTGCTATTATATTCGTAGTGTAATTCAAAATTCAAAAATCCTTTAACCATTCTTGACTCGAATCCGAATTATCACCAAATCTCAATTCACGACTTCGTTGGGATACGACCCGAGAAGAAATACTTCCCGGTTAAAAATATACATATTGTGTTTTCTTTAGTGAGATTTTATCCTTTTATTTCTCTTGTTTGAGAAGTAATTTGGAAAGAATTTTCACGGGATTAATACTATATATATATAAATTTGTACTACCAATACCACCAAGTTTGCTTGCCTGCAAACAAAAACATCAAAACATCAGATTGTTACGCTACTTTTGTTTATAACGAACCAAACGTATATGATGACCCTATCGACCCGAACCTATCTGGCCCATTAAAAAATCAAGTTTCGTTTGTTGCTTACAACGGCATTTTTTTGGGAATTAGAATTAAGATAATATATAGCCGTGATTGGCAGCCTACTGATCAGCAATGAGCTTACTTTTCTTTCGGATAATTTTGCGGCTTATGAGCTTATTCACCAAAAATAAACAGCCACATTAAAACTCTTACAAAAATCGGTTTTAGTTCATATGAGTTCAAGTACCTTTGAACTCGTTTCTAATTTCTCCTCGTATTTAGCGTGAGAAATGCCTATTGACTTTGCTAACTGCATCCACACAATCACTAACGTCGGTTTATTTCAGTTACATTTGCGCAGTGCTTTCATTTTTCAATTCACACAACAGTATAAAAAACACCAAATAATTTTTATTGAAAATTCAAAACAAACCTCACGAATAACAGCCAATCGCCTAGCCTCTTCCTCAATTCTCCTCATAATTTCTTAAAAGATCGTCTGCAATGAATAAAAACATAACCTTACTAATTACACAATTTCAATTGAACAAAATTATATAAAAAAAGGCATAACATAAAAATCATAACAACAATCTACAAACCCAAAACCTTCAAATTTCAACTTGATTAAACCCTAAACCCTATTCAATTAGGTCAAGAAAAACCCCAATTCAATTAGGTCAAGAAAAACCCCAATTCATTAATACACATCAATCCTAGTTTTCAATTGAAACCCTAATTCAATGATTATCAATATTCGAAATTTATAAAAAAAACTTACATTCAACTATGAGTGTCCGCATGATTCTTCTTCTCCATCCTCGAATATGCTATACGATCTCGTCTCCCAAAAAAAATTGCTGGAAATTTTTGTGTGTTTTTAGAGAAAGAGAGCGAAGTGAGAATGAAAACTGTGTGTTGGAGGAACTCAGTGGGGCGGTGAGATAAGCAGGAGAATGGACACGTAGCAGAGAGAAAAAGATAAGAATTAAAGAAGTCGGGTTGGGTCACATTAATTAAAGAAACCGGGTTGGGTCGGGTGAGAGTAATTAAATGCAGGACCTCGATTGAATAATCTTGATGGTTAATAATAAGGTATAATTAATGTTCGGGTAGAGATTGACTTTAAAGTACAAGTTAAAAGTTAGATAGTAATCAATGTAACAAACAATGACAAAAACCTAACGATGATTGATGGTATGTGCTTAATTACACATACCTTTTTCCATTAAAAATGGACTTAAATGACCAAAAACAGACAAAAAACTGTCAAATATATGTTTGTTTTGCATTTGTGTTGTGCAGGAAACGGATATTCACAAAAGGACGAAAAACAAAGCCAAAAATAATAAAACTGAGCATGGAATAGAAAAGTGTGAAAAGACGAAGACAAATCTAAGCCAAAAAGTCAACCAAGTCAAAAAGTCAACAGAAAGTCAACCCAGTCAAAGTCGGAGTCAACTCCGAGAAGCTGAATCAGAAAAATACAATTTGAGAGACCCATATTGCCAAACCTCAAAGTTGTATTATAAGAAGAAAAAAAAGACAAGGGCTGAAATTGCAATTTACTAGAAAATACAACTTTAGGGACAAATCTGCCAAGTCCCCAAAGTTGTATTACCACAAGGATTTACTTTGTAATAATCACATGAGAGTTGAGGGGTTGAGGTTGTCAAGTCCCCAAAATATAACACCACAAGGACTTGATTTGCAATTCAACACATAACCATGAGGGACCAAAGTTGGCAACCACACAAACATATACCCTGTCACTCTATAACCTTATTTCCCGCCAATTTTAAACCCAAACCAAGTCACGGGTTCTTCTTCACCCTTATTAACCTGCAACCTAAATTACCCCATGGGTAATGACTTCACCCTCAACCCACTAACTCCCCCCAGCTATAAGATTGCCAACTTGGCAATCCTTTACCATTTTCAAGAGCTTTTGACGGCTGTGATGACTAGAAAAGAAGCACAAGTGATTTGGAGGGCCAAGATTGAGTTTGTCATTTGTCTCACACAACTAACACACCTTATGAAGCTCTCACAAAAGAAGCACAGGCTGAGAAGTCCAAGAAGAAAAGATTTCGGCTATAAATAGTTCCTCTTATAAGCCTTTTAAGGCATCTTAATATATAGCTTATCATAACTTAGCTTAATTTTAATTTACTTGTCATTTTTTAAGTATTTACAGCTTATTACTCTTTAAATTTCAGCTTTGTATTGTTTTTCAAGAGATTAATGAAAATTTGAGGTTTTGAAGTTAAAATCCAATCTTTCAATTCCAAGTTGTAAGTTGTTAATTTGTGTTTAAGAAGCTTTCATTAAGCTTATTTATAAGCTGTTTTGATAAAGTAAACTAAAAAAGGCTATATTAGTTAAGAAAAATCTACAAAAAAATCTACAAAAAAATTACCACAGCTTATAAATTGGATGATAAGCCAAAAATGGAAAGGCTTATGGACAATAACAGCTTATCTTTTATAAGCTGGAGCTTGTAGACAAAGCTTTTTACAGCTTATTCACCCTTGTTTTGAGCAAAGGGTTTTTGTAAGTCAAATTTTCTTTTAATATATTAGATCATATATTAAATTAACAAAGTTACAAATGGCTAATTATATGTATTTTATAAACTATAATGTTATAATATTATTACAATGTTTTTATTTTGAACGGTTGATTTATTAAAAGAAAAAACTGACAAGGAGCTAGAGAACTACAAAAGAGATTTAAGCCAATTTGTCCAACTACAAAACATATTACCCCCTGGATTTAAGCCAAGAAGACGAAGAAAAATA
>BQNB010065278.1:0-34999 GCA_026074375.1 Tanacetum coccineum | reverse complement strand
GAGTTTTCTTACAATAATATCTATCATTCGAGTATAAGATGTGCTCCGTTTGAAGCCTTGTACAGAAGGAAGTGTAGGTCGCCTATTTTATTGGCTGAGATTGGAGAAAGTAGCTTGATTGGTTCAAGAAACGACTGATAAAGTTGTGTTGATAAAGGAGAAGCTAAAAGCAGCGAGAGATCGTCAAAAGAGCTATGCTGATAATAGATGCAAACCATTGGGATTCGAATTAGGAGATCGAGTGGTGTTGAAAGTATCACCTTGGAAAGGTGTAATTCGTTTTGGGAAAAAGGGAAAGTTAGCACCGAGATATGTAGGACCGTGATGTTAAGAGGTTAAAACGTAGTAAGATATCGCTTGTGAAAGTTCGTTGGAATTCTAAGCGTGGTCCTGAGTTTACTTGGGAACGCGAGGATTATATGATGTCTAAGTATCCTCGGTTATTCGTTGATCAAGCTAGTAAATCGGCTAGTTAAATCTCAGGACGAGATTTCCTAAAGGATGGGATATTGTGACAACCATGTTTGAGCAGGTTAGTTAAACCGTTAATGTTAAATTATATGCCTGTTGCAATATGTGGTGTATGTAATTTTGTGTGTTTATATGAGTTTATATGGGTTATGTGAGGTATTAGTAATCAATCTATTAAGTGTGATCATCTCAATGAGATTTGGAATAGTGGTGAAATTTGTTGAGTTCATTTCGTTCACTTTTGAGTGACGAGGAAATGATTATTGAGATTTGAGTGTTTCCGTGTTAAATGTGTAAGTATTATTACGTATACGTATTTTTGTGTTCGTAATCTAAGATAGGTTTATATTTTAAGTGGTAAGTTAAGAAAAATGTAAAAGTTCTATTTTTGGAAAGTTAGGTTGAAAATGAAAAGTTAGTATTTATTTTTAAAAGTCTAGTGAATTACGTTTATGCAAAAAGGTATACTCAAATAAGTTAAGGTTTTTATTAAAACTTAAGGTATTGTAAATAAATAAGTAATTAGTAAATAAAAAAAAAAGAATTAAAGGGGGTGCCGATCGGTTGGGTTTAAAAGGGGGAAAAGGAAACAAATTTGAGTCCAAATCTAATTCCTAAATTAGAGTTAATCTAGAATATCTTTTAGGAGGCCTATAAATACAAAAATAAAAGATCCCTAAACCCCTATGCTTGTTCGACCGATCCAGAGAAAGAAAAAGAAGAAAATTTTTAGGGTTTAAGGTATTTTCTAATTCTTTGTTTAATTCTAGTTCTTATTTTAATTCTTGTAATCTAAGCATGATGGATTAGGTTTAATCATGAAAATAAATTAAGGTTTATAAATTAGGGTCTTAAATTTTCTGGATTTTAATTGTTTGATTCATTGGTTCAATTAGGTTTCGTTATTGATCCTGCGAATAGGGTCTAGATCACCCTTGAATTAGTTGGTTTAATTTCACTACAAAAATTAGGTCATTTTTGTAACGGCAATAACTCAATCATAAAATATCAGAATAAATAATTTACAACATACCGAGATAAAACCTCAGAGATTGTCTACTATCCATCAAAGTTGGTCTTATGAGTTTTTTTAATGTCGGAAGTGGCCAAAAGTCGTACAAAAATCAGTGTGAAAAACTGTGACGAATTTCATTTTGGTTTTTGATTTTTCTAAAAAAACTTATACTCTAGTTAGAGGCTCAAAATCAAGTGTAAGTGTAGTTTATATTATTGTGTGTAACCTCCTAATTTTTTCTAATTATGTAATGAGGTCTAAAAGTGGTCATCTGGTGTCATACTGTTGGGGGTCATCATCTGGATGAATTCTGTACACTTTGGATTAATAAATTTCTAAAGTATTTTGTAAAAGGGTAATGGCTTTGGGAGAGCTATGAGAGGTTCATAGGACATATATGTAGCATGGTGAATTTTGATTTGAATTATGGAGGTGTTTAAGTGATACGTTTAGGACGCGTACGTTTAAGTGGTATCTTTATGGAAGGGAGTGGTACGATTTAGTAAGAAAGGAAAGCTAGCACCACGATATATGGGAAGATTTGAAATCATGGAGCGTGTTGGACCAGTGCCTTATCGGCTGAAGTTACCCCAGGAGCTGAGTTGTGTCCACGACACGTTTCATGTGTCTAATCTCAAGAAATGTTTGGCGGAGCCAGATGTTCAAGTACCTTTGGATGAGATCGAGATTGATGAAAATCTATGTTTTGTTGAAGAACCTATTGAGATTGTGGATCGAGATGTGAAAAAGCTAAAGCGGAGAAGAATCCCATTAGTCAAAGTTCGTTGGAACTCTCGGCAAGGAGCTGAGTATACCTGGGAACATGAAGACCAATTCCGGATGAAATATCCGCATCTTTTCTCCGAACCCGTACTTTCCTCAAGTGCCGCAACTTACCGGAGGAGACTGTAACATTCCGTATTTTTAGGTCATTTACGACGTCATCTATCTTACTAATTATTTTTTTTCGTACGCATTTACTTTTAATTCTTATTATATAGTTAAATCGCGTAAGTTAAAAATCAACAATTAGCGTAAACATGACACCAAAACGAAATAAGAAGGTTGTCAAGCAAGCAATATATTAATTTTACGAAAGTATTAAAAAACATTTTATATTTTATTTTTCTTGGTTGCGTAAAAAACGATACCGTTTCGCAATTAAATACATTTAGGCATACCCGAAAGCACCAAAACCTTTCTACGCTTCAACAAATACCCACTTTTATACCCAATACTCAAAAATCACAAAAATATCTCATATATAAACACATATGGCCGGATATAGGGCATAAAACACAAAGGAGATATTATATCTTCAATATAACACATGTTATATAAGTTTACAAGCAATGTTCACCAACTAGTCTTACAAGTTTACTTACACACTCAAATGACCCATACCAATCCCTAGCCAAACCACTCCCCTCCCCATCATTTCTTACACAAGAGTTTACAAGTAACCATGGTTAGGTTAATTAGATATTTGTGGGATATAAACTAGCAACTAGTTATAAACACATACACTACACATTTCATAAGGTGAAAAGCAAATATCTCTCCCTTTTCCTCTCCTTTAACCCACGGCTCAAAACCCTCTCAATAATAAATCCATAGCTTGATTTTCTAAGACCATACAAGCACTCATACATCCTTCCTATGATAACCTAAGGTGTTTGCAAGGATTGGCTAAAGATTTACAAGTATCTAAGCAAGGAAAGCAAGATTAGGGTTTTATGGAAAATTAGGGTTTTCTAGAGTTGCAAGCTTGGGTTTGGTTGCTAAACAAGTGTGTAGATCTTTGTTTTTCATTACATACATCATATTAAGGGTTACCTCAACCCATTATGAATTTACAATATGATTTTATGTGTTATATTTTCTTTTAGCATATCACCATTTAGGATATGTTTGACTTGTAAAAATAAAGTTCATTGTAACATGATTATTATACTTAAACACAGGTTATATGGGATGTAAATATGGGATCTTGGGACTCTATTGTATGCAAAGACAAGTATATAATAAGTTGTGGAAAACTTGTGGTATTTTATTAAGTTGAAAAAGTATATAAAACAAGTTTATATATATGAGTACCTAATTATTATTAAGGGGCTGTTTTGGTTCGAAATCCAAAGCATGGATTTTATGTTTTATAAAAATAGTAACTTCTTCATGACGATTCCAAAATGATAAGAAACTCGAAAAACCGATTTATAACGAAAAGATACGACGATTCCAGTTTTACGTTAAATATATACTTTTATAAAACTATTTTTATAAAAAAAGTACTATTCACCACAGAAACTTATATTTTTAAAACATCAATAAATCGATAAAACTTTTAAATACGAAGACGTGCTTGAAAGAATCGCTAAAAACGGAGTTAAAACGAATAAGTTACGACATTTACGATAACTAAATCTATAAAAATAAATATATAACTGTTTATAATATAAAACACTATTCATCAGAAAAACTCAAATTTTGAAAATGTTATATTTTGATAACTCGTCTTAATACGAAGGCGTGGACGTAAGAAACGAATGAAACGAATTAAAAACAAGAAAGTTACGCCAGTTTTACTAAAGTATACTTATAAACGTTTTTACTTTATAAATATGATTTCACTAAAACGATTAGATGGTGATGTAGCTATATAGAATTATATGTGGTATTAGTTAATCAAAGTACTATATTACTAGGGATTTTCATAATGAGGCTCTCGGGTGGCGTATCGATGAGATTGTTGGATTTACATTTAAAGTGTCATAAGCGCCTCATAACGTCATTACTGACTCGTTAATTATGATAGTGCCCGAACATAGTATGATGAGCTATAAACTACTAGAAAAATAATCAAAGTGTTTAGTACCTATACTACCTAAATTAGGATTAGGTTGCCTTCGATTCCTTCGTTACGCATTTTTCTATTGTGAATACAGAGGTTGATTACCATTACCACTCGAGTGAGTCATAGCCCCCCTTTTACTACGTGATTGTTTTACCAAATACTACGGGAGTAAATTAACATTGCTTATAGTTTTTACTTATTGGACCACAAGTGTTTTTCTAAGAGTTGTTCAAAGTGTTCACAATGTATGGCTATCCAACAGGATTACTGCCCTGAATATTATTGCTTAAGTTACTTATAGCCGGTGAAGACTATTTTATCATGAACCGTTAATTGCTATTGTAGTAAGCGCGAGTGTTGTGGATAGATCTATCGGGACAGACAATCCCCACCTTTCCTTAGTCACTATTGATCAAGAGTGCATTTAACATTGAGAGGTTGTTACCTATTGAAGGTTCGATCGACCACAAGAAGAAAAGAAGAAAAAAAATTAGGGTTTTCTTTTAAGGTATTTTCTAATCTTTGTTTAATTCTAGTTATTTAATTTTCAATTAATGTAATTTAAACTTGATGGATTAGGGTTTATAAATTAGGGCTTCGATTTTTCTGGAAGTTTATAATGTTATAATAATTGTTTGATCATTAGTTTAATTGGTTACGAGATTTGATCATGCGTTAGGGTCTAGATCGCCCGAATTAGTTGTTTAATTCACTGCAGAATTTTAGGCAGTTTTGTAACGAGCGTAACTCATTCATAAAAATTTAAATAAACAATTTACAACATACTGGAGATAACCTCAGAGAGTCTACTTTCCAGTAAAGTTGGTCTCGTGAGTTTTTATGGTCGGGAAGTGGGTCAAAAGTTCGTTACAAAATCAGTGTGTAAAACTGTGACGAATTTCAGTTGTGGTTTTGATTTTTCTAAAAATACTTAGACATCTAGTTAGAGGCTCAAAATCACGTGGAAGTTATTTTATATATTTTGTGTGACCTCTGAATTTTTTCTAAGTAGGTTATGAAGTTTAAGTTGGTTATCTAACGTCATACTTTTAGGGGGTCAGATTCTGGACGAATTCTGGACACTTTGGATTAATGAATTTCTAAAGGGTATTTGTAAAAGGGTAATGGCTTTGGGAGAGCTATGAGAGGTTCATAGGACATATATGTAGCATGGTGAATTTTGGTTTGAATTGTGGAAGTGTTTAAGTGGTACGTTTAGGACGCGTAAGTGAGTATAAAATTCTGCTCAAAACCAAAAAATTTAAAGTGTAGCATTGAAGTGTAAATGGCATATGTAAGAGTTAGAAAAGGGTTAAATCAAGTATAGAACTATGGTAGATAGCTTAGATATCCATCATAGTTGAGGTTACATCATATTGGGTTGAATGCCTAATTGATGGTAGCTTATTGTGTGCTTAATTGTTTAGATTATCCGTGAAGTGTTTGTGAAGCTTTTGTTGGATTCTTTTGGGAAGCTAAGCATCAGGTGAGTTTCATAGCCCCTTTTTCTTATGTTTTCTTGGGGTGAAAATGATGCAAAGAGGTTTTGAAATGTTTTAGTTACTGTGATAATGTGATTTAAATGATGCATGGGCTATACGTGACTATTGTATGTTATGTGCTACTTGCTTTTATGGTATGAATTGTTGTGCTTGAGCGTGATCGTCTCATGGCATTTATGGATTTGATTGGTAGTAAGCGTGATCGTCTTATTACTGTGAGTTGTTTGAGTGAGCGTGATCGTCTCATTGTTGTTATGTTTTGTGTGAGGATTGAGCGTGAACGTCTCAATGTGGATTGATGTGATTGCATGTTAGCTTGTATGATAGTACGCTGTATGTCCTGCTATGTTATGTTTTATTTATCACAGTAATTGGATTTAAAGGTTTGTTTTGCGTGTCTTAAACCTATGACTCTCACCAACCGTTGTGTTGACGTTTTTAAGCATCATTTTCAGGTGAGCTTCATGAGAATACTGAGGTTAAGAGAGGTGGCTAGAATGACCGCTAGGATTGCATTGGAGTTCGCTCCTGAGTTTGTTTATGTTTGTTGCATGATTTTGTTGAATGTTATTTGATTTTATTAGGATCGTGAGATATTGTTCTTGTATTGGTGAGACCCTTTTTCATTAATACAAGATGTCGTTCTTTTGGTTTTCGGTATTGTCATGACACATTGTGTCTTTATTACTTAGTTATGCATTTAGTGTTTCTCTATTGTTGACACCATTGTGTTGTGATGATATCCATGATGTTACGCCTCGTGTTTCCGCCTTGGCGGGGTGTGACAGATTGGTATCAGAGCCTATGGTTATAGAGAACTAGGTGGTTGAGCCTAGACTATAGCTTAAGGGTCCCTCATATAGATGCATTTAGGGCTTATGTGTAAGTATATACCTATTATGCTTATTTTCCCTAAGTTTCATAAAGTACATTATACTATATACTATATATATAAGTTGAGTTTTTCTTTGTTATTTTGAGATCCGTATCCTGATATAGTCTATGTTTTGTGGTCTATTATAGTATGTCTCCCCCTATTCGTAGAAAGTACCATGATTCAGTTGCTTTCGCAACTGGGTGTAAAAGGATTAAGAATAGCAAGCGGTGTAACCGCAAGATCCGAATTCCTATTGCCATGTGGCCGTGTAGAGTCGAAGAGAAGATGACCTTGAAGGAAGTTGATGGACAAACGGTTGAGGAAATTGAAACAAAGATAATTGCCAAGGATGGCACTATCACCAGAGTTCCTGGAAAATTTCAAGGTTATGAAACGTCTGAAGAAGAGCCAGTGGAACAACCTAGAAGACATGACCTGTATGGATTTGTGGATCACCCACAACTTCAACAAGGAAATCCCATGAATGAGTTTGCACCACATCGACTACCTCAGCCAAAGGGTAACATGAATGGATGGTTGATAGAAGATGAGGAAGAAGTTGAGAGGAATGAAGTGGACTCGGACCTTGAGTCCACCGCAAGTAGTAAACCTGTGTGGAAGAAGACAACTAAAGCTGATCATGACCGCGCGTCTCGTAACTGCCCATATTGTTCTAAGTGATTGATATGTTTTAGCTTGTTTTTCTTTCTTTCGACGTTTGGAGCCATGTTAGGAATGTTATTTTCAATGTTTGAATTCTGAGTATTAATAATAAAAGTGATTATTAGGATTATTCCTTGTGTTATTTGTTGGTTTCATTTTTTTAAGGTGCTATATGGTGTGTTATATTATGAAGTGTCTTCATAGGAGGGAGTACAACTGTGAAAGGGGGCATCTATAATTATGGTGGCCAACATAATTATACATGCGCCACGACACAGGTGGACTTGCAAGTATGATTACATGGATTATTGTTGATGCGTTGTATGTATGTATATGGTTATTAAGAAGTATGATGAGATCATGATCCATATTATATCGTCTAATGAATATAATTTTTATATCTTATAGAAAATGGCTCCATCACGTCGAAGTGGCAACAACGATAACAACAACAACGAGAACCCTGACATTGCTGCTATTATCGCGCAACAATTGCAAGCCATTCTTCCTCAGATTGTCACTCAAGTGACAAACAATGTGAACAATGCTAATGGAGGAAATGGTGGTGGTGGAAATGGAAATGGTGGGAACAACGGATGCACTTTCAAGGCATTCCAATCTTGTAATCCCAAAGAGTATGATGGGAAAGGAGGTGCGATAGTGCTTACTCGTTGGATCGAGAAGATGGAAAATGTGATTGATAATAGTGGTTGTGCGGAGAATCAAAAGGTGAGGTATGCGGCTAGTTCATTGGTGAACAAAGCTTTGACTTGGTGGAACACTCAAGTCCAAGCAAGAGGACGTGAGGCTGCAATGGCCATGTCATGGAACGATTTTAAGGCATTGATGGTTGAAGAATTCTGCCCAAGTAATGAAATGGAGAAATTGGAGAGTGAGTTCTGGAATCACAAGATGGTGGGAGCTAATCATGCTGCCTACACTGATAGGTTTCATGAGTTGGCCAAGTTGGTCCCACACTTAGTTACACCTGAGTCATCTCGTATTAAGAGGTACATAGCTGGACTGGCTCCTGAGATTAGAGGAATGCTTCGAGCAACCCAACCAACTACTATTCAGAATGCAATACTGAGGGCTGGAATACTTACTGACGAAGCAGTCAGCTGTGGTACCTTGACAAAGGGTAGTGATAAGAGAAAGGGAGTGGAGGAGTCTGGTAAGACTGGAGGATCTTGGAAAGACAACAAGAAGGCAAAGACGGGAACTGGGTTTGTGGCAACAGCCCCTACTAGAAATGAAGCCGTGAGCTCAAATCCTAAGTGTAGCAAGTGCTTTACTCACCACCCAGTAAATGGATTCTGCAGATTATGCTTCAACTGTCAGAAACCGGGTCATTTTATCAAGGATTGTCGGGCTCCAATTAGACAAGCGGTTCCAGTGAATGCGGTCAGGATGAATAATAATCCTAGAGTGTGCTACGAGTGTGGAAGCCCTGATCACTTCCGCAATAATTGTCCTAAGATGTACCAAGGATCGGGTCAACCAAGTAATCAGTTGGCTTTGGAAGGCAGTCGTAACAATCGGAGCAATGGAAACCAAGTTAGAGGAAGAGCTTTCAACGTGAATGTGAGTGCAATGGAGGCGGTCAGGGATCCTAAAGTTGTAACGGGTACGTGAACGTGAATGTGAATGCTATAAATTTAAGAAAAAAAAGGGAAAAAGAGTTTTATTTGGAATCAAATTATAATTAGTATTTATCTTGGACTTAATAGTGTAGGTTATAAATACAAAACTAATCCTTAAACCCCCCTATTGTGGCCGGCCGATCCAAGAGAAGAAAAAAATTTTTAGGGTTCTTGGTTAAGGTATCTTCTAATCCTTGTTTAGTTCTAGTTATTTAATTTTCAATTCTAGTAATGTAAACATGATGGATTAGGGTTCTAAATTAGGTTTATAAATTAGGGTTCTTAAGTTTTTGAAAGATTATGATGTTATTATAATTGTTTGATCATTAGTTTAATTGGTTGCAAGATTTGATCGTGTATTTAGGTCTAGATCGCCCGAAGTAGTTGTTTAATTCACTGCAGAATTTTGGTCAGTCTTGTAGAGGTCATAACTCAATCATAAAAGATCAAATAAATAATTTACAACATACTAGAGATAACCTCAGAGAGTCTACTTTCTAAAAATACTTAGACATCTAGTTAGAGGCTCCAAATCACGTGGACATTAGTTCATATATTTTGTGTGACCCCTGAATTTTTGCTAAAGCTATAATGAGGTCTAATATGGTTATCTAACGTCATACTTTTAGAAGGTCAAATTCTGGACGAATTTTGGACACTTTGGAATAATAAATTTCTAAGGGGTATTTGTAAAAGGGTAATGGTTTTGGGAGAGCTATGAGAGGTTCATAAGGCATATAAGTAGGATGGTGAATTTTGGTTTGAATTATGGGAGTGTTTAAGTGGTGCGTTTAGGACGCGTAAGTGGGTATAAAATTCTGCTCAAAACCAGAAAATACAAAGTGCAGCATTGAAGTGTAAATGACATATGTAGGAGATGGAAAAGGTTTAAATCAAGTATAGAGCTATGGTAGATAGCTTAGATATCCATCATAGTTAAGGTTACATCATATTGGGTTGAATGCCTAATTGATGGTAGCTTATTGTGTGCTTAATTGTTTAGATTGTCCGTGAAGTGTTTGTGAAGATTTTGTTGGAATCTTTTGGGAAGCTAAGCATCAGGTGAGTTTCATAGCCCCTTTTATCTTATGTTTTCTTGGGGTGAAAATAATGCTATGAGTTTAAATGTTTTAGTTGTTGTGATTATGTGTTTGTATGTTATGTGGTATGCTCTATGGCTTTGTGATCAATTAGAGTCGTTTATGTGGTATGCTCCATGGCTTGGTGATCAATTAGAGTTATTATTATTATTATTGTTGTTGTGAAGTATGTTAGTTTGGTTGAGAGTGGTGCTTGCCATAAACAAATCCAACTGAAGGGTTGAAATAATACCTACTGACTTTGTGTTTCGATCGGAGGGTAATGAGCTACCCATGACCCTATTGTGAGTATGGAATGATAGACCAGTGGACCGTGGTGTCATGTGTGTTGTTATGGATTGTTTTACTAATCATCAACCATGGATAGTTGTCGTTACTCATGCCAAAGGGGCAAAAGTGATTGCTTATGAATCGACGGCAGTGGAAAACCATGAGATAAATATACAACCATGATTTGAAGTGGGAGCTGTTGTGTTTGCTCTTAAGACTTGAGCCACTGTCTGTATGGGTTAAGAGTGTTATCTATATGGATCACAAAAGTCTTCAACACATTTTCGATCAGAAAGAGCTGAATATGCGTCAGAGGAGATGGATTGAGTTATTTAGTGATTATTAGTGCGAGATTCGTTACCATCCTAGTAAAGCGAACGTTGTGGCTGATGCATTAAGTAGGAAGGAGTGGTTGAAACCTAGACGTGTAAGGGCCATGGAAGTGACTATCCAGGCTGGAATAGAGAGAAACGTACAAGCAGCCTGAGTGAGGGCTTAAGTAAGAGGAAGTGTTACTTATGGAGAAAAACCTGCATGGCCTAGCATCAGCAATGGAAAAGAAAGAGGGGCCGCGGGTTTGTTTTTTATGGCTGTATATTGTCCATAATGAGGGAGTTTTTGAGAACGATGATCTATGGACGAAGGTCACAAGGTCTAAGTACTCTGTGCCTCCAGGAGTGATACGAAAGTACTATGATCTTCGAGATAGGTATTGGTGGCCGGGAATGAACGAGAAGATATTGCTACTTATGTTAGTAAAGTGTTTGACATGTTCAATGTAATAAGGTTGTAGCATCAAAGGCTTGGGCTTACTGCAACAACCTGAGATACCTGAATGGATGTTTGGATAAGATAACTATGGGTATTTTTTTATCCACTAGTTGCCGTAGGTCAAAAAAGTGGGCATGACACGATTTGGGTCATAGTCTATAGACTGACTAAGTCGGCTCATTTCCTGGCTATAATAGAAGACTATAGTACTGAGAAATTGGCAAAGATCTACATTGATGAAATAGTCACGAGACATGGAGTTCCTATGTCGATTATTTCAGATAGAGATGGATGATTTACGTCGCGTTGCTACTAGAAGACTGTGCAAAAAGCTTTAGGGACGAGGTTAGATATGAGTACGGCTTATCATCCCCAAACAGATGGACAAAGTGAGCATACGATTCAGACATTAGAGGATATGTTGAGGGCGTGTGTAATTGATTTTGGTAGTAGCTGGGATGTTATCTTACCTGGCTGGACTTTTCTTAGCAATAATAGCTATCATTGAGTATAAGAAGTGCTCCGTTTGAGCCTTGCTGGAAGGAAGTGTAGGTGCCTATTGTATGGGCTGAGATTAGAGAAAGTAGTTTGATTGGACCAGAATTGGTTCAAGAAACGACTGATAAAGTTGTGTTGATAAAGGAGAAGCTAAAAGCAGCGAGAGATCGTCAAAAGAGCTATGCTGATAATAGACGCAAACCATTGGAATTTGAAGTAGGAGATCGAGTGATGTTGAAAGTATCACCTTGGAAAGGTGTAATTCATTTTGGGAAAAAGGGAAAGTTAGCACCAAGATATGTAGGACCATTTGAGATTCTTGAAAGGATCGGTCCTATAGCTTATCGATTGAGATTGCCTAAGGAATTAAGTGGGGTACATGACACGTTTCATGTGTCAAACCTAAAGAAATGTTTGGCGGATGCTAGTTTGCATGTGCCATTAGGTGAGATAAAGGTTGACAAAACTCTTTGTTTTGTTGAGGAACCTGTGGAGATAATAGATCGTGAAGTTAAGAGTTTAAAGCGTAGTAAGATAGCGTTAGTAAAGGTTCGTTGGAATTCTAAGCATGGTCCTGAGTTTACTTGGGAACGCGAGGATTATATGAACTCTACGTACCCTCAGTTGTTTGTTGATCGAGCTGATGAATCGGCTAGTTAAATCTCGGGACGAGATTTCCTAAAGGAGGGGATACTATGACAACCATGGCTTGAGCAGGTTAGTCAAACCGTTAGTGTTGACTTAGGTGCCTGTTGCAATGTATGATTTATGTGATTTTATGTGTTTATGTGTGTTTATATGTGTTTATGAGGTATTGGTAATCAATCTATTGAGTGTGATCATCTCAATGAGATTGGAATGGGGTGAAATTGTTTGAGTTCATTATTCTTTCACCATTTTGAAGTGACAAGGAAATGATTATTGAGATTTGAGCGTTTCTGTGTTAAATGTGTAAGTATTATTACGTATACGTATTTTTGTGTTAGTAATTTAAGATAGGTTTAGATTTTAAGTGGTAAGTTAAGAAAAATGTAAAAGTTTTATTTTAGGAAAGTTAGGTTGAAAATGAAAAAGTAAAAAGTTATTTTTGATGGTTCTAGGGTTTTTTGGGAAAAAAAATTTTTTTTTTTTTAGTTAATTTAAAAGGTATAGTCAAATTAGTTAAGATTTTTATAAAAATTTAAGGAAATACAAGTAATTAAATAATTAATAAAAAAAATTAAAAGAAGCCTTAATCGGTTGAAAATAATAAAGAAAAAAAAAGAAAATAAATGTAATCCTAATTGTTATCCAATTCCTAATTAGAGTTAATCTAGAATATTTCTAGGTAGCTTATAAATACAAAACAAATCCCAAACCCCCTCCCCTATTATTGTCGATCGAACCAAGGAGAAGAAAAAAAAAAGTTAGAGTTTTTCTTTATAGGTATTTTTAATCTTTGTTTTAAATTCTAGCTATTTAATTTTTAATTTATGTAATTTAACTGAGGATTAGGTTTATAAATTAGGGCATGATTTTTTCTGAAGTTTATAATGTTTATATAATTGTTTGATCATTAGTTTAATTGGTTACGAGATTTGATCATGCGTTAGGGTCTAGATCGCCCGAATTAGTTGTTTAATTCACTGCAGAATTTTAGGCAGTTTTGTAACGAGCATAACCCATTCATAAAAGATCAAATAAACAATTTACAACATACTGGAGATAACCTCAGAGAGTCTACTTTCCAGAAAAGTTGGTCTCGTGATTTTTTATGGTCGGGAAGTGGGTCAAAAGGTCTTTACAAAATCAGTGTGTAAAACTGTGACGAATTTCAGTTGTGGTTTTGATTTTTCTAAAAATACTTAGACAACTAGTTAGAGGCTCTAAATCATGTGGAAGTTAGTTTATATATTGTGTGTGACCCCTGAATTTGTTTCTAGTCATATATTGAGGTCTAAAGTGGTCATCTAGCGTCATACTTTTAGGGTTTCAGATTCTGGACGAATTCTAGACACTTTAGATTAATGATTTTTTAAAGGGTATTTGTAAAAGGGTAATGGCTTTAGGAGATCTATGAGAGATTCATAGGACATATATGTAGCATGGTGAATTTTGGTTTGAATTATAGAAGTGTTTAAGTGTACGTTTTAAGGACTGTGTAAGTGGAGTATCAAGAATTTGTAAAACCAGAAAAATTTAAAGTGTAGCATTGATGTGTAAATGGCATATGTAGGAGTTGGAAAAGGGTTAAAATCAAGTATAGAACTATGGTAGATAGATTAGATATCCAACATAGTTGAAGTTACATCATATTGGGTTTGAAATGGCAGTATAATTCTGATGGTAGCTTATTGTGTGCTAATATGTTTAGATTATCGTGAAAGTGTTTGTGAAGTTTTGTTGGATTTCTTTGGAAAGCTAAGATTAGTTGAGTTTTCCTAGTCCTCTTTTTAATGTTTTAACGTGGGATGAAATGATGCTAAGTGTTTTGGAATGTTTTGAATTGATTTGTGATTTATGTGTTTTGATTGCGTGTGGACATTATGTGACTGCATTATGGCTTGTTGTTGCATGATATTATGTTGTGTTGAGGATCATTAATAGTAGGGCTGATCATCTCACGGATCGTTAATTTGAGATTGATCAACTCATTGAATTGGTATGGGTCTAAGCCTAAATATCAGCTTCAGCTAGTAGACTTTAGGTGCGTTAGTGACGGTTGTGGATCAGAGAGGGGTAGACTACCCAGTATTATGTATGGTTGGTTTGGATATGGTGATTTGGTTTGATGCCGCATAAGTTCATATGTTGCATAATTTTCTATATTGTTTTGATAGAGTACAGTAATTGGTTTGAAATGGTTTTATAATGTGTGTTTAAACCTATGGACTATCACCAACTGTTGTGTTGACGTTTTTAAGACATTTTCATGTGAGCTTCATGAGATATTGAGGTTTAAGAGAAATGGCTAGAGCGACTGCTAGGATTGCATGGACGTTCGCTCGTGAGTTGTTTATGTTTATTGCTTGGAATTTTGTTGAATGTTGTTTGATTCTATTAGGATGTGTGGATATTGTTTTGTATGGTAAGACCCTCTTTCATTAATACAAGATGTTGTTCTTTTGGTTTTCAGTATTGTCATGACACATTGTGTCTTTATTATAAGTTGTGCATTTAGTGTTTCTCTATTGTTGACACCATTGTGTTGTGATGATATCCATGACGTTACGCCTCGTGTTTCTGCCTTGGCGGGGTGTGACATTGTCCCTTACGTAAACTGCATAATGTCTAAAGATGTAGCCTAAATTTGAACTAGTTGACAGTTTTAAATAGTGAATTTAGTTGCTCTACCAACTCCTATCCGCCTGTTAAATAGTTTTTCATAGTACATGTTTTGTAATCATATTTAACACAATAAGTATTGATTGCATTATAAAAATGCCGATGATCAACTCACCTATATTGACATTATAACTTTTAACGATAACATATCAATTTTGACCCATTACTTATTTTGATCACCCACCCACCAGGTAATCTTTAATGTGAACTGAACTTCTCAATTTAATGTCTATGACCCAATCCTTTAGGAGACAAAAACTTGGCATGTGGCTAATTATCTACCTCTTTGACATTATAATAGCTCTAGACTGCATTAATATGGCGGAAAACTATAAGTCTGTGATGTGAAAGTAGAATTAGTCCCCGGTTCATTTATTTTTTTATTTTAGAATAAAGATGATATTTATGTTTTTAATCCAACCACAAGTCTTAACCAATATCATGTTAAAATGATTCGCTTATATTTTTATGATTTTCCATAATTTACCGTTGGTAAAAAAAGATACAATTCAGTTACAAATAACAATTTACCTTGTTTACCACTGATAAAGGCAAGATCAAGTGGCTGATAACTCGAGCACTCAAGCTCCATCATAGGAGCGTCTTGGTTACTATTCTGTGTCCCTCAATTTACACTAAGGGACTTGTCTAACTAACACGCTCCAAACACAAATGAAAAGTTTTAACATTACTTTTTAGTGTCAATGCTACATGTTTCAAGAGTGGTAGAAATGGGTGACCCATTTGACATAATTCTTTTTTTACCAATTCAAAATATCTACTAACAAGTAGTAATAGTACTTTGGTGTATGAATAATGTTATGACATGAAAGAGGCTTTGGTTCACGTACAAGGTTTAACAAATGCTTACAAGAAAAACAAAGATACTCTCCAATTCGGTTTCACTTTTTATGAGCTTACCGAGTTTGCATTCAGTAGCGGGTGAGAAACTCAAGCTTTAACTCATATTTGATTGTATTATTTTTGTAAAATGTATTGATATATCTTGCTATGTGAAGTTATGATATATAAATTATTGCTCTGTAATCTCTTAAAACCTACTAAAACTGTTGCTGTTGTCAATTGGTGTTCAGTACAACTTTCTTGCCAAAATTAGTTAATACTTAATAGTATCTCGTATTCTCATCTAGATACCTACTCTGATGGTGGCTAGCTAGCTACGCTGATTGATGATCAGAGTGTAGGTGTGACTTCCCCTTTGGGAAATCATATCATATTTTGTTAAACATGGAATGGAATTTGCAGAAAGTATAAAGATAAATATACATGCTTTTCTCCTTTTAATAAATAAAAGATCGAGCCAAACTTAGCTAAGGGTGTAAGCAGTACGTGGTCTTTGTTAGTATTTAGATCACGGGTGTCGTGATTAGACCTCACTAGTAGGCTAGTTCAGAGGTAGGGGTGGTTTAATCCTCTTTGAGTGTGTAAGTTACATGATGGCTTAGTTTATTCGTTGTTTTGTAGCATAATGTAATCAACAAGCTAGTTGGTTGAACCTTTATATATAGTTTTATGTAAACACTCGGTTCATAATCGAGGATGAGGTAAAAAACTATGAATATAGTGTAATATATAGTTTTACGTAAGCACTCGGTTCACATACGTACTTACTTTCAGTATTTGAATGGCAGGTTTTATATTGATGGGGCCGCTAGCAAAAGGTTCTTAAGATGTGATTCATCACAGTCATCACTTGGAAGATGGAAAGAATAGAACATGAGAAGAAGATATTCTGAGTGTTCCAGGATTGAAGAAAATGTCTAAACTTCAGGTTTGACTTTTGACTTTCAGTTTGTTGTCTTTTGACTTACCTTAGAAAGATGGGTTCTTGGGAACCCAAAAATAGAACTGAGCATAAAGTATGTATGTTTTCTTTTGTTCTGACTAACCCATTTTGTTATGTGTGGATGATGCCGTAGGTTCATGGGTCAGGCTGATGGTGTTTGGGCAAAAGCGTCAAAATCATTGGTTTGGATTTAATTTTGGCAGCTAAAGATTGGCCTTTAGAATTTGCAAGGGCCGAAAGTTAGAAGAAAATCGATTCTTGAACTTTGGCAAGAGTGCAATGTTTCTTTCATTCACAGGACATATTTTTCTTATGTGATCTGATGGATTCTATTTACATGGAGGTTGAAGTTAGGAGTCTTTCATTTCTTAACAAGGAAACATTTTCAAACGGCAGTTCAACATGGACATACTCTAACATCAACATCAAGGTACTCTCTCTCTCTCTCTCTAGTGACTAGTAAACTGGTTTAGGTTGCAATGGGTAATTGTTTTAGTATGAGTCAAAACAGGGCAGGATGGGTTGGGTTGACCCCTTAACACTATTTAACTATTTTTTTTCTTTTAATAACTAAATCAAGGTGTTTATAATGAATGTTGTAAATGCGTTTTAGTTTAATTATGTTAGGGTGAACATGGTGGTGGTAGATTTTGATTTTTTTTGGTTGATTTTGATTTAAGTTTAAGGTATGATGACGTAATTCCTTTTGCGTTTTAGAGTAATACAATTTGACTAGTATACCAGCTGAAGGATGAACACGTTCTTAGTTTTTTTTCTTCCCATAACTCTTTATATAGACTATACATGCTCTTCTCCTCCTCAAACCTACATAACAACCATAGCAATAACATATGACTCCTGTATGGGATAATCTTTTAGAACATTGCCATTAATTCTACAGAAAAAAATATGGCAGTGTGATAAGCAAGACAAGTTCTTTGTCAAGCCTACAAAGTTGGTTGTCATAATTTGCATGATCTTTGCTTTTTTATAGGGAGTGAAGTATGTTTTTGAAGCTAATATTGAAAGAGAAATAACTGGAACAACAGTTGCGTAATAACCACTCAAGATATCAGAAGCGTAGATGCATAGCTTTTTAACAGAAGCACACATGTGATATGAGAATTTCTATCACCAATAACTAAACAGTTTTGCTACTTATTAAAAAAGATTAACGGCCCTGCTCCTGCTCTTTTGAAACCTGAGGTGCCTGCTAAGTTCAAAGAGGTACTAAAATGGTAGACTCTACCATTAGTATATAGGGTAACTACTTTACTAATAGTAGTTATCCTTATAATTTCAAGATACGTAGAAAAAATCTAATCTTCATCGTTTTCATGTATTGCAGGCTGCATTGATTCAATGTACTTTATAAAAAAAACTGTATGTGCAGAGGTGCAAAGAAGATGTCTAAGATTGCTGGAATGCTGATTAAATAACTTTTTCTTTTTATCAGTATGTATGTTAGCTATTTTACATTGAATGAATAACTTGGTCAAAGTACAATATCATATTTCCTATTCTATTTAATTATTTCTATTATTGAATGGAAATTTGAATTTACATATTAGACTTGCAAAAAAAAATTGTGCATTACCGGGGTAAAATCCCCTTTACCCAAAAAAAATTGTGCATTATAAACATTCAACATTTGTGTTGCTTGAAATAAAAGTGCTACAAATCATTAGAAAAAGTGTTGCATTAATATGATAAAATTTCAAAAAGTGTTGCACTTGATACATAAAAGTGTCTTGGCGGGGTGTGACAAGATGTTTGACAGAGCATTCAAAAGGGTAAATACATTTGAAGATTTTAGAACATAGTTGATGGAAGGCAAAGAAAAGAGAGCGGGAACAGAGCTGGTACAAGAGATCACAAAGAAGAAAAAGGTGGAAGATGATAAAGAAATAGCAGAGCTTAAACAGAGAATGGAAATCATTCCAGATGAAGAAGAAGTAGCAATTGATGCTATACCTTTGGCTGATAGAAAGTCTCAAATGTACATGATCTATAGTCACATGCTTAAAAGTTTTGACAGGGAAGATTTGGAAGATTTGTACAAGTTGGTAAAAGCTAAATATGAGTCAACAAGACCAGTGGAAGACTTGGATTTGATATTATGGGATGATTTGAAAACAATTTTGAACCACATGTAGAAGATAAAGTATGGAGGAATTAACAAGATTACAAAGTGTTGAATTAAAGATGTATGACTCCTGTGGAGTACATTCCTTGATGATGCAACATGTGCAGATTTATATGTTGGTAGAGAAGAAGTATCCCCTTGCACCACTTACACTTTCAATGATGTTGGAAAAGAAGCTTATGATTGACTATGAAAGTGAAATGGCTTATCAGCTTCTTAAATCCATCATGAAACAACTTAAGAAGTAAAGAAGTGTTTGGAAGCATCCTCCTGGTGTTGATGAAGCTTTAAATGAAGAAACTTGATGATTTTGAAGAAGAATATCAAGTTAATGCTGCTAGTTAGTACTACTTATATGATATGTATTAGTTGTTTATAGAAAAGATTTTAGATACTTAGGGAAGTCTTGTAAGCTGACTAGGACTCTTTGTGTATAAAAGGAGGTCCTAAGGCATAAAGTTTGAGACACCAGAACCAAAACCAAAAAATCAATCTTAGTCGTATAATTCTTAGCTTCAAGGTCTTTATAACCCTAATACTTTAAGAGTATTCATATTATTATCATTAATAATATTGGAGCTTATTTGTTGAATTTTATGTTCATTGAATTAATGTTTCATTAATAATTCTTCTTAATATTAAAGATTAGATTCCGCATAATCTTTAAAACATTCAAACACAATTTCTACTATAGTTGTGTTAGATTTATCTAATATAACTAAACCTTAAACAAGCTTAAGGAATTCGATCTATTGAAGTGAGATCAACAATTAATGTAATTGAAAGGATTAATTTTTTGTCTCTTTATAATGACTGAAGCACTCACACTTAAATGATAGCAATTTCAGGATATTTAGTTATCCACTCCACATGCCATTTCCATTTACCACTACTTACCATATTTGCTACTTGATGTTTTTAATCATGTCTTACTCAAAACAATGCTCTACAAGATATTAGATTAATAATAGGCCATTTATCAAACCATAACGAAATATTTATCTCATCTTTTATTTTATACATCGCATGGTTGCATATTTCATTTTTAATCTCTATTTGATTCCTCATCCCCAGATATCACAATTATCACATTTATATCCCATACACTTCTATCTTTCAATTTGACAGTATCTATCCGATGCTAAGAAGTTGCTGAAGCTGTTGAAACAGATTTGGGTAGAGAATGCACTACAAGACAGACTCAAAGGAAAATCCTCTTAAAGCCATATGAAACCTTCACTACTTCCAAGCTAAGCTCTTTATAGAAAACATTTGTACTTCAAATAAGCTTATGAGACAGTTGGAGCTTTGGATGAAAAGCTTTCCACCAGAAGATGTTAATCAAAGTTATTAAGAATTTGTCACCTGAGTAGAATACACATGCTGTTTGTATAGAGGAATACATCTTATTCGATACAAGAGCATGTATGATATCTAACAACAACCTCAAGGTGTATTGTAACCCCAAGTAAAAGGATGTCTAGCTCAAGTTCAAGCACACAGAACATGACTTTTGTGTCCTCTTCAAATAACAACACTAGCAGCACTAATGAAGCAGTTAATACTACTCATGAAGTTTCTACTGCTAGCACTCAAGTTAATGCTACTAACTTTACAAATATTGATAACTTGAGTGATGTTGTTATTTGTGCATTCTTTGCTAGTCAACCAAATAGCCTCAACTTGTACATGAGAGACTTGCAACAAATTCATCTAGATGACATAGAAGAGATGGATTTGAGATGGCAAATGGCCATGTTGACTATAAGGGCAAGAAAGGTTATTAAAAAGAATACAAGGATTGGAAGCTTACTGTTAATGACAATACGACAATTGGTTTTTGATAAGTCCAAAGTGGAGTGCTACAACTGCCACAAGAGGGGACATTTTGCTAGGGAGTGCAGAGCTCCAAGAAATCAAGACAACAAGAACAAGGAAAGCTCAAGAAGGAGTGTGCCTGTGGAAACATCTACTTCCATAGCTTTGGTGTCATGTGATGGTCTTGGTGGATATGACTAGAGTGATCAGGCAGAGGAAGGGCCTAATTATGCACTCATGGCTTTCTCATCTTCAAGTTCTAACTCAGAGGTATCCAATGATTCTATTTGTTTAAAATCTTGTTTGAAAACTATTGAATCTCTTAAATCTCAAAATGATCAACTATTAAAAGATTTAAAGAAATCTAAGTTAATGGTTCTAGGTTATAAGACAGGTTTAGAGTCAGTGGAAGAAAAACTTGAAGTTTATAAAGCAAATGAGTCTATTTATTTACAAGATATTAAGGGCTTAAAATTTGAAATTCATATAGGAGAAATAACTATTAGAGAGCTTAGGAAAAAGCTTGACATAGTTCAAAAAGAAAAAGATGGCATTCAACTTAATGTAGATAAATTTGAACATGCATCTAAAAGTTTAAACAAGCTCATAGAGTGTCAGATAGTTGACAATTGCAAGAAAGGTTTAGGCTATGAAAATTATAATGCAGTTCCACCTCCTTACATAGGAAATTTCATGCCTCCAACACCTGACTTAGTTCTTTTACTAGATAAGAGAGTTTGTTTAATAAAGTTTTGTATTTGAGAACTGTAAAGCTAAGGTGTTTAGTGAGAGAAGAACCTAAGGTAGTTAGGAAGTAGATGATGCCCCTAGTATGAAGAATAGGTGTCATAAGTCAGATGATAAGGAGAGAGGACGTGTCTCAGCCTAAAACTAAAAAAAAATTGTTAGGCCTAGTCATTTTAAAAAAGAGTTTGGTCAAATCTGAAACAACAAGAAAAAAAAAACTTGCATTTACTACGACGGCATGGATCCATCTCGGGCTCAGGGAAGAGTGGGGGGGTGGGGGGGTGGGGAGGGGGGAGGGTGTGGGGGGGGGGGGGGGGGGCGGGGGGGGGGGGGGGAGGGGGGGGGGGGGGGGTGGTGGTGTGGGGGGAGTTGGACGGATTGTGTGTGGTCGTTGGAAGGTGGTGTATGAGATTATTGGGAGGAAGTGGGGTGGTTAAGAGAGGGGGGAATTTGGGAGTGGGAGTTATCCCTTAAACTATGAGTGTTTTACCTTAATATGCTCAATAACTCGAATAGCAATCAAGTTTTAAATCTAAGCGCCTGGAAATGGCACCTCCTACAGAGGGAGGGGGAAATAAAATAAACTGTTAAACCAAGTTGTCAATTAGGTAAATACACTCATATTTAAGAGACAATCAAAGAAATTGGAACAATATGATGTCTCAAAAACTAGGAAGCAATTTTGAGATGTTTAATAAGGCCTGTTATGTGTGGAAGCTTTGATCATTTGCAAGTTGATTGCAATTACCATAAAAACAATTTCAAAATCAAAGGATGGTAAAACCTTTATGGACAACTGCTCAAAGGGTGAATCATCAAAACTTTTGCTAAAAAAGACTCACCCCTGTACTAAAAAGAACTTGGTTCCAAGAGCAGTACTTAATGAAGTCTGGCTTAGTATCTATTAATACTGCTAGACAAAATATTTCAAAAACAGCAGTATTGGTTAATACTTGCTAAACAAGTTAATAATGCTCACTCAAAAAAAAACAACAGTGAAAGCTGCTGAGACCAATATCATAACTTCCTAAAATAGCACGTTTAACTGTTAAGAGACCCAATTCATAAGAACACAACATTTAAAAACAGTAATATATTAATCTAAGGGTTTAATACTGTTTAGGGTAAAAATTTAATATTACTACTAAGGCCAAAAGCAGTAGTTAATGTTGTTAAGGGAAATAATTTTAATGTTGTTAAGGCCTCAGCTTGTTGGGTTTGAAAACCAAAGCATAAAGTTTTAGACCATGTTTCTAAATACAACAGTGCATCAATCACCCTAAAAAAGTTTGATTATATTGATGCACAAGGCAGATCCAAGTCAGTGATGGCTTGGGTCCCCAAAAGAAACTAATTTTCTTATCTAATGTGCAGGGCAATCCATAAATGGATTTACAGGATCAAGGAGTGATTGATAGTAGATGCTCAAGGCACATGACAGGGAACATGTCCTATCTTACAGACTATGAAGAGATAGATGGAGGATATGTTGCTTTTAGAGGGAATCCCAAAGGAGGGAAAATCACAAGAAAAAGTACCATTAAAACTGGTAATCTAGATTTTGAAAATGTGTATTTTGTGAGAGAGTTAAAGTTTAATCTCTTTAGTGTCTCACAAATGTATGATAAAAAGAATAGTGTTCTTTTTAATGACAATGAATGTATTGTTTTATCTCCAAACTTTAAGTTAATTGATGAAAGTCAAGTTTTACTTAGAGTTCCTAGAAAGAACAATATGTATAGTGTTGATTTAAAGAACATAGTTCCTAAAGGAGGTTTAACTTGCCTTTTTGCAAAAGCCACATCTGATGAATCTAAACTTTGGCATAGAAGGCTAGGTCACTTAAATTTTAAAACCATGAATAAATTGGTTAAGGGAAATCTTGTAAGAGGTTTACCTTCCAAACTTTTTGAAAATGATCAAACCTGTGTTGCTTGTCAAAAGGGAAAGCAGCACAGAGCCTCTTGTAAGTCCAAAACAGAGAACTCAATCAGTCTTCCTTTACATTTGTTGCATATGGACTTGTTTGGTCCAACATTTGTAAAAAGCCTTAAGAAGAAAATGTATTGCCTAGTTGTCACAGATGATTACAGTAGGTTTACATGGGTTTTCTTTCTAGCTACTAAGGATGAGACTAGTGGCATTCTTAAGTCCTTTATAACTGGGATAGAAAATCTAGTAATACATTAATAGATTTTAGAAGAATTAAAATCTCAACCAATACGTTAATATCTAAAATACAAGATTAATAAAATAACAATTGATCATCTCATCAATAATAACAAATATAATGATTCGTTGCGAAATGCTTTTGTAGGAAAAATGAATTGTAAAGATTATGAAGGCATACCCGTAGAGACCTTATACAAAGCAATCCTGAAAAAGAGAGTGGTTAAGAAGTTAGAATTAAGTGGTAATTTTTTAATATTAATATATCAAGTAGCATATGGTGACTTAAGGTATATGAATGCATTAGCTGATCAAGGATCTGACATAAATATCATGCCTTTATCTATCTACAACAAATTGTCTTGTGAAAACCTCCTTTAATTTTTTTTAGATTTCACCAGTAAACCACTCTTATGTGTACCATGTAGGAATTGCAGAAGATGTGCTAGTTGAAGTAGCCATTTTTGTGTATCCAGTAGACTTTGCCATTTTAGACATAAAAGAAAAAGATATACGTCTCTTATCTTAGAGACACCATTTTAAACCACAGCTAGAGCGGATATTACATGTAGTGATGGATCAATGACACTTAGAGCGGGCAAATTTAAGGTTAGGTTTATATAAACTTTAAGGTTTCCAAGGAAAGTTAGAAAAAAGAAGAGAAATGACATAGAACCTATGATCCCCACTAATCATGTGAACCAAAAGATTTTAGAATGGGAGGAAAGGATTGAGAAGTGCAAAGAAGATGAGATAGAATTCGACAAGTGGAAAAGTAAAGTGTTTGATGATAAAGACCTTGTAGGACATAACTTCTTCATTTATGATCATAAGTTGGAGAAAGATGATATTGGTAGTGTGACGGATGATGGAGTCACTTAGGAGAATGAGAGTTTGAGTCTAGCTACAAGAGTCGTAAATAAAGAAAAGCGCTTGGTGAGAGGCAACCCAACTTTATTTCATTTTCATGCCTTTTAGGATATCATGTGTTTTTATCTTTTATTGTTTATCATTATATGTTTGAATAATTATGTGATTATGCTGTATGTTGTTTTTAACTTCGTCTTAACTACATACAAAGGTATTTTGCATAAAACAAGTGTAGGAAAAGATTTATTTGGTTAATAAGAACCACTTTTTATCAAATATGTAAAATAGATATTTTAAGATAATTCACATTTTATGTTTTGTTTTGTTTGAGTCATATACTCGTGCAAACCATTTATGTGGCTTATCGAGTTACTTTTACAGAAATCTTTTATATGATATTTTTTAGAAACTTTTCTAGAAAACGAAAACACAAACTGTCAAATATACTTGTTGGATTTAGTGTCCAAGTTCATAACTAATTGGTAAGATTGTCGTTAAAAGTAGAGTCCTTTTTAGGTTACCCTCAGTGAACCGTTAAGAGAAATAATAAAGGAGATATAATAAGAAGCTAATTATATGTATAATTAATTGGTTTATTAATTTATTAATAGTTGGTAAATTAATTAGAAGCTAATTATAAAGAAGCATGGGCTGAATATGAACTAACACAAGGTGTATTAAGTTGAACAGGCCAGGAAAACCCATTAAGGACCCATGGGACGTTTTTTAAGGGAATCCCACATTCCTTCAAAGAGCTATTCTAAGTCCCTTCCTCTCAATATAAATAGAGGGGCATGCCACGGCTTTATTTGCTCATTCTCTCTTTCTCATTCCTAATCCTTGTAAGACTCAACTCATGTAATGAGACCTTAGGAGTTCGAATCCCTTTTCTCTTTGGTTCGTGGGTGTCAGATATTAGAGGTACTCTCGTTTGAGTACTTGCCTCCAATTTCGACCAAGGTGGTCTGTGTATGAGGAATCCAATTTTCTCAAAGGTTAGTACTTTCTTATTTAATTATTTATTTCTTTTAAGTTGCTTTTATTTATTAGGTTAAGATCATTTAGGGTTTAGTTTCTTTCTTGCCCTAGATTAATTGTTGTTTCCGCTTTATGTTAATCTTGTTAAGGTATAAAAATCCCATCTATGGTAATAAGAGCCTTAACTTAATTCTATTAGCACTTAATTATCTATGAGTAGATTGTTAACATGTGATAAGTATAAATAATTGAATATTATGTTATTGTCTTGTGATCATTGAATGTTAATATGAATTTACATTTTAGAACCTTATATTTTAAATTGTTTAAAATATACCTCTAAAATTTTAAAATGTTTAAAATAGAACCCAAAACTTTAAAATGTTTAATAGAAACCTTATACATATTATAGTTGCTATATTGTTATTAATCATAAATCTAAATACATCGTTAGTCCAATTGATAAATCCGCTCACCGATAGTGAAAAACTATAAGAGAGGATAAGCGGTCGTTTTCTTCCCTAAAGAAGTCGGGTTTTTAATATGCTTCGCGCTCTTCTCCGCTTCTTTGTGCGTTTCAAATGGAGCTACCGAGAACTTTTGATAGGATGATGTCAGATTAAAAGTATTAAATTAAAAGTACTAAAACAAAATTTCCTCCCGTTTTGTTTTTTAGATATAGCAAATATAAATAGTATGCAAACCCATGAAAAACCGCACATCTCCAATGGGTTGTTTAATGGAGCGCATGCGGTTTACCGGCACATTATTAAGAGAACATAAGTGTGAGGTGATGTAGGACTCGCGATTCTCGAGTTGACTCAAGCCGGGGACCATGCGTTTTTTTGCATGGTAAAATTCACCATCTTATTCATGATCCTTGGCTTCCCAGTCATGAATAGTAGATAACTATCTAAATTAACATGCCATTGATCAAAATCAATGAATCTCAAAAGAACTAGGAATTTTATAGAGAATGAAATTGACAAAGATATTGTCTACCTAAAATAAATTCATGATGTGATTACGGCAACCCTCTTCATAAACGAATCTAAAATATGATTCCTGGCCTTAATTTAAAATTTGGGTAATTAATTAAGGTATATTCATGCTAACTAAAACTGTTTTATCTTATAGATGTCTACTGAAAATGGTGTCAATCCTCTCGCTCCCAATCCCGCACATAACTTAAACTTTTCATTACTCTCAGTTCTTGAGAGGGAAAGTGTAACACCCCCAGTTTTACAATATATCAGCGGAAGCTAATCTGGGGTATTACTTCATGAATCACATACACAATCATAGAAAACGACTCAAAATAGTCGTTTTTAAAAGATACGTTATCATTCATTTAAAATCAGAGTTTTACAAAGGCAGGTCCCAAAATCTAAAAACATAAAATGTGAATGATAACAATTTTAGGAATGAGCCATCTTCAATTCCATGCCATTCCATGCCATAAGTCGCTCAATACCTAGGATAAACAATAGCAAAAAGGATCACACAATGGTTTAGTGAAATTTCATAGTTTATGGTAAGAATAGTTGAATACAAATATAGTGAGCATAATTATATGGAAAAGCAGTATTATTAAATGTAAAATTTACCATTATCAAGGAGAACAACATTAATTTGGAAACATTTGAATGCAAGTTATCAAAATGGTAATAATTGGCAACGAATACAATTATCATGGAAAAATGGTAACATTATTATTGCACCTAAGCTCATGACACCAATACGTTAACAGGGAAAATCATCGTAGTGACATTGGTTGAGGAAAAAATTTCCCCGTGAAAAAGTGATATATTATATAATAAGTAGATATTACATTGATGAAATACTGTAAAATTACAGGTTGTTATAGTCTCCACCCCTTAATCACCTTGGAAAGGGGTCGTACATTTTGGCAAACGAGGGAAGTTGAACTCGAGATATATTGGACCTTTCAAGGTGTTAGCCAAGGTGGGAACCGTTGCTTATAGACTCGAACTACCTCAGCAGTTAAGCAGGGTTCATAGCACGTTTCATGTATCCAATCTAAAGAAGTGTTTATCCGACGAGCCATTGGCAGTTCCGTTGGATGAAATACACATTGATGATAAGCTCTGCTTCGTTGAAGAACCAGTGGAAATTATGGAACATGAAGTCAAGCGGTTAAAGCAAAGCCATATCCCCATCATCAAGGTTCGATGGAACTCCAGGAGAGCTCCTGAGTTCACATGGGAACGTGAAGATCAATTCCGGAAGAATTACCCGCAATGTAACACCCCCATTTTGATAATATAGCAGCGAAAGCTAATCTGGGGTATTACTTCATGAATCACAGACACAATCATAGAAAAAGACTCAAAAGATACGTTTTTAAAAGATACGTTATCATTCATTTAAAATCAGAGTTTTACAAAGGCAGGTCCCAAAATCTAGAAACATAAAATATGAATGATAACAGGTTTTAGCCATCTTCAAGTCCATGCCACTCCATGCCATAAGTTGCTCAATTACCTGAGATAAACATGCTAAAAAGGATCAACACAAAGGTTGAGTGAAATTCATAGGTTTATGGTAAATAGTTTGAATACAAATTATAGTGTAACATTTGCACGAGCACAATTATTATGGAAAACAATATTATCATGGAAAACAACATTATAATAGAGTATACATTATTATGGAGAACAGTTGAATGCAAGTCATCTTAATGGTAATAATTGCAACGAATACAATTATCATGGAAAAATGGTAACACTATTATTGCACCTAAGCTCATGACATCAATACGTTAACAGGGAAACTCACCGTAGTGACATTGGTTAGGGAGCTATGTCCCCATGGAAAAGGTAACTTGCCAAGGTTACCCATTAGGTCAAATATAGTGCGTTTGGCTACCCTATGAATGGGTATACCAACGGGAGCCGTCACCCCCAATAGATCTATTCACAATATTCGCGCTCACTCGCAATGCAAGTAATTAATGATTCATGATATGGAAATAATGGCACTGGAAGCTACTTAGGCAATAATATATCTGGATAGCATACAGTTGGAAAAAACACTTGCATTCATGGTTTATATCAGGTATCACAGGTTTATAAAGTATTCAAAAGATTGAAATGTGGGGTTATGAATTCATTAAGTCTTTGAAAAGTAATCACATTGTTATAAGATAAACGAGTATGTAAAAGAGTTTGTAACAAGCATGTATCCCCCTCGCGGGTTTATAAAACATGTAAATAAGTAAAGGCGAGGTTATGAACTTCACCTGATAGGTAGTTGTAATAAATATTCCAAAATGAAAGCTGACGACTTTATCACAATCTTAACAGGGAAGGTTGATATAGCAAAATGATAGTAAACAGCCACGTCACGCAACCTGAGTAAATATGTCAAGTCTTAGGAAGATTGTACTCTAGAACTTTGATTCTAAGAGTTTAATATTGTTATAAGTTTGATTGGAGAGTTTGGAATTATTGTATCACCGTTCGGGCCATCATAATTCAGAAGTCATTCAGTAAACGTTTGAGGAGCTAGGGCACTTTAAATCGTAAACCCAACAACTCAGTCAGAACGTAATACCAAGATGAAACCCCTTAATATGAAGCTCCCTAGTATTGTGGGGTACGATATAGATTAGGACAGGATTTTTAAAAGCACATCGATGATGAATTTTATATAGTTATAACATAATCGGTTTTAAGTGTTTTGCTCAATAACTGGAAATGATAAGCACGTCAAGCGTTAATTAAAGTTATGTCTTATAAGGTTTTGAACACATTTTTACACTTTTTCAAAATGTTACATTTAGACCTTTAAGAATGAAGAATGACAAAATATACCCTTAGAGTTTCCACTTTTACGAGTTTGGTCCTTCTAGTTTAAAAGATGTACAAAGTAAACCTTGCACTTTGGAAAGTGACATAATAGACCCCTATAGTTATAACTTTAGAAATATGGCAAAAATAGTCCTTGTACTTATAAGTTTTCAAAAGTTACAGTATATACCCCTTGCATGAAAATGATTTACAAAACAAGTCTAAAATCCATAATAATGATATTTTTCTACTAACATTTCAAAAGATATTTGCAGGTTATAGCTTATTAGAATAAGCTAAAATATGAAGGTTTAACGTAACGAAATTTTAAAATAATGATTCGTTAAGCCAGAAATCAAAACGGGTCAAATTAGGGTTTTAAAATGAAAACGCACATGTTTTAAGTTCAAATTCTTTCCAGACTTAATAAAGTACTTATTATAATGTTAGTTACACTTATTGGGATATATTATAACAAAAGTTTGCAAGTTTAGCTTATAGATTAAGTAAAAACATGAAATTAGGGTTTCATGAGTTCGGTTTGGATCAAAAAGGTAAAACACATATGTTTTTGAGTTCAAAGCTTTTAACAAGAGTTTAAGTATGATCATATGAACATTATAAGTGTATGAAAACAGATTGTAAGCTTATGGTAACCTGGGTTTGAGCTTATAGCTTGGAAACGGGTCGAAATCAGGACTTTTAGCTTCGTACGCCTAGAATAACGACTTTGGGGCTTCAAGGCTTCAATCTTTCTCTTGATTACTTCTCTTGGGACCTTTTAGGAACTTATTGAGTAGAGAATTGCTGCTATTGTGGGTTATAGAAGAAGATGTGGGGGATGAGTTGATATGAAGAGTGTATGCACCTATTTATAGTGTTAGTAACCCTTGGAGGCCAAGAAACTTTGTGACTAAGCTAAAGACAGGTGGGAGATGATTAGGACAAGCTAATAGATGACTTGAAGTGGCTATGGTGCAAGGTGGAAGATTGTGGGAGTGCTTTGTGGCCTTATCTCAGCCGCGGCTGCTATGGTGACAAAGAGGGTGATGTGGTTTGATTTTTGGCCAAGAAATGGTTCAAGTATGTGGGTAAGCTACTTATGGATGAAGGAGGTGTGTCATGGAGGTGCTTGATTGCATGGTTAGTGTTTTAAATGGGTCAAATGGAGAAAAAGGTGTCGCGGGTCAGATTTGAATTCGATTAGGGTTTTCTTGCTTAGATTTTGAGTATACTTGATTAGTAATGATGGATTAATGATTATGAAGTTTATATTATGAGTTTACAACATTATTGGATTAGTGGTTCGAGTTTTAAAATAGGTAAAATGATGAAATGGGTCGAAAATGCAAGAAAAGGTGTACACGGGTTCATAAGGCTCGTTTAGGGTTTTTAAGCTTCCAATTTGAGTACACTTGTGTTATTATGATATATTATGGGTTTCAAGACTTGTATTAAGAGTTAATAACAATATTTGATTGGTGGTTTGGGTTTAAAATGGGTGGAAACGAGTAAACGGGTCATGAATTAAAATTAGGGTTCGATTAGGGTTTCTTTGATTCAATTCGTGTACATTGTTGTTATAATGAAGATATAATGATGGATTGTGATTTGTAATGTTGTAATTCATGTTATTACAACTTATTTGAGTATTGGTTTGGGTTTACAATGGATAAAAATCAAGAAACGGGTCATGGTTTAGTATTTTGCTCGGGTTAGGGTTTCTGGGGTTTCATTTCATGAAATATTATGAAATGAGAATGATTATAGAATTTAAATGAAGTGCATGATTTGCTTGTAACTTGTACTTGATAGATTGTACAAGATTCTTAGGAAAACAGAGGTAAAACGGCTATTTTGGATGTCATGCTTAATGATTTGTACATTGTGCTTTAAAGGACTTGCATCTTGACTTGGAGGGAGTTTATATTTCAAATGAGATGTTATATTACTTGTACATATGATTTAGTAGCTTGTGCATTCACTTTAGATATTAACTTTTCATGAAATTAGGGTTTAGAGGTATACGATAACGATTTAAAGCCAGTCTTGATATAACGTTGCAATTGGTACATTATATGAGTAATGTACTTTGTAAAAATGATATTATGATATTGACTTGACATGTTATGATGTTTGCTTGAAATATATGAAGATAGGATTGACATAGGTAGGTTGCGTGAGCTCGTTTAGTTTGCTATGTAAACAATGTTTACATAGTAGAATGTAGTTAAGCGAAAAATTTCCCCGTAAAAATGTGATCATAATAAAATAGGTTGATTTTGCATTGATGAAAATTCCGGGTTGTTATAGTCTCCACCCCTTAAAGAAATCTTGTCCCGAGATTTAGTTGAAAGTTGTAGTGGTATTATTTGGGAATAGATGTAGGTATTGGGTATGAATTTGATCTTTATGTTAGGCTAATCAAGGTCACAAGTCCACATGTGTGATGCATTTATAATTATGTTGTGCACCATAATTATAATTGCCTCCTTTCATACGTCTACTTATTTCCAAGACCACACCTCTTGATGACAACCAATAGAATTTCTCCAGATCTTGATATATCTTGTCAGAACCTGGGTGGATGGAATACTTTGATTTATGAGACCTGTGGGTTATGGGCCTACCACGCGTCCGCTGCACCACTATGATCATAAAGAATCATTGTCCATTAACATTTAAAAGTCAACATCGAATAAGAATGATATCACAAGTCTTTGTCAAAATTTTCATACCTAATGGTATTGAAATCATTTGACATTGTATAGATTCTTGTGTGTTTCCTTGTTATTACGTTGCAGGATATAACGAAAATTTTTAGAATACGGAGATCATGGAATGAGTGATTTAATAGGAGGCTTAGTGTTTCTAGGTATAAAGGTTTTGAGAAAATTGAATGGTAAGAGAATTATAGTAATCTCGGATAAAGATATGAGTCATCATATTATAAGATAGACAATCTTGACATATACAATTGGTATTATGAAATAACGAGGTATAACGGAATCACCACTGTATTAGATCATAAACAACTTGTCTATGTAATTTACAAAATTTGACAAGCGTCATTATTTATACCATACATCCAGTGGTTTGATTTTAGAAAAACTGAAAACGACACAGATCTAATATGGTATTTTCCCTTGAGTTCTTGGATTTTGTTCAAAAGATTCTTGATGACGTTCCTGGACATAATCATGGAGGATATCCTGGGACCTGTGGGTTAGTACAACAGTCACAATCATAGAAAATGACTCAAAAGAGACGTTTTTAAAAGATACGTTATCATTCATTTAAAATCAGAGTTTTACAAAGGCAGGTCCCAAAATCTAGAAACATATAATGTGAATGATAACAAGTTTTAGCCATCTTCAAGTCCATGCCACTCCATGCCATAAGTTGCTCAAATACCTGAGATAAACATGCATAAAAAGGGTCAACACAAAGGTTGAGTGAAATTCATAGGTTTGAAATGTAATAGTTGAATACAAGTTATAGCGTAATAATAATTGCATAAGCACAATTATCATGGAAAACAGTATGGAAAACAGTATTATCATGGAGAACAGTTGAATATTATATGGTTGAATGCAAGTTATTATAATGGTAATAATTGCAACGAATACAATTATCATGGAAAATCAGGGTAACATTATTATTGCATCTAAGCTCATGACATCAATACATTAACAGGGAAGATCACCGTAGTGATATTGGTTAGGGACAGATGTCCCCGTGGAAAAGGTAACTTGCCAAGGTTACCTATTAGGACAAATAAGGTGGGGTAGGCTACCCGACGAATGGGTATACAAGACGGAGCCATCACTCCAAATAGATTTAATCACATATTCGCGCTCACTCGCAATGCAAGTAATTAATATTCATGAAATGGAAAAATGCATGGAAGCTACTTAGGCAATAATATATCTGGATAGCATACAGTTGGAAAAACACTTGCATTCATGGTTTATATCAGGTATCACAGGTTTATAAAGTATTCAAAAGATTGAAATGTGGGATTATGAATTCATTAAGTCTTTGAAAAGTAATCACATTGTTATAAGATAAATGAGTATGTAAAAGAGTTTGTAACAAGCATGTATCCCCCTCGCGGGTTTATAAAACATGTAAATAAGTAAAGGCGAGGTTATGAACTTCACCCTATGGGAAATCCTGAGTAGTTGTAATAAATATTCCAAAACGAAAGCTGACGACCTTATCACAATCTTAACAAGGAAGGTTGATATAGCAAAATGATAGTAAACAGCCACATCACGCAACCTGGGATAATATGTCGAGTCTTAGGAAGATTGTACTCTAGAACTTTGATTCTAAGAGTTTAATATTGTTATGAGTTTGATTGGAGAGTTTGGAATTATTGTATCACCGTTTGGGCCATCATAATTCAGAGGTCATTCAGTAAATGTTTGAGGAGCTAGGGCACTTTAAATCGTAAACCCAACAACTCAGTCAAAACGTAATACCAAGATGAAACCCCTTAATATGAAGCTCCCTAGTATTGTGATACGATATAATTGGTTTTAAGCGTTTTGCTTGATAACTAGAAACGATAAGCACGTCAAACGTTAATTAAAGTTATGTCTTATAATGTTTTAAACATATTTTTATACTTTTTCAAAATGTTACATTTTAGACCCTTAAGAATGAAAAATGGCAAAATATACCCTTGTAGTTTGCACTTTTACGAGTTTGGTCCTTCTAGTTTAAAAGATGTACAAAGTAAATCTTGCACTTTGGAAAGTGACATAATAGACCCTTATAGTTATAAATTTGATAAAATATGAAAAGTAATTTACGGGTTATAGCTTATTAATATAAGCTAAAATATGAAGATTTAACATAAAAAGTTCAAAATAACGATTCGTTAAGCTAGAAATTGAAACGGGTCAAATTAGGGTTTCAAAATGAAAATGCGCAGGTTTTAAGCTCAAATTCTTTCAAAACATACTAAAGTACTTATTATAATGTTAGATAAACTTATTAGAATAGATTATAACAATAGTTTACAAGTTTAGCTTATAGATTAAGTAAAAACATGAAATTAGGGTTTCATGAGCTCGGTTTGAATCAAAAAGGTAAAACATATATGTTTTTGAGTTCAAAGCTTTATATAATGATTCAAGCATGATAATATGAACATTATAAGGGTAGGAAAACATAATGTGAGCTTATGGAACCTGGTTTTGAGCTTATAGCTTGAAAACGGGTCGAAATCAGGACTTTTAACTTCGTACGCCTAGAATAACGAGTCTGAGGCTTCTTTTCTTGGTTTCTTTTGCTTCACTTCTGATCTTGAGACTTCTTAGGACCTTCTTGAGCAAATATTTGCTTCTATTATGGGTTATAGAAAGAAGAAGTATGGGATGAGTTTGAAGTAGAAAGGGTGCGCCTATTTATAGTGTAAAAACACCTTGGAGCCCAAGTTTTACTAGCAAGGTGGCATGTATAATTGAAGACCAGGTGTTAGAGGTGGAGTAGGGAGCAAGATTAGTGACTAAGGTGCTTGGAATGCAAGGTGGAGGTGTTGTAGGGGTGTTTGTATGCCACGGCTGAAATGAAGCCACAAGGTGGTGATGTGGAGCCTTGGTGACCAAGTTAAGAGCTTAGAGGTGCTTGTAAGCTGGTTATTGCTGAAGTAGG